>JAUEKU010203909.1:0-17010 GCA_032274805.1 Gypsophila paniculata | reverse complement strand
AGTCGGGACCTTATGAGCTGCAAAATGGAAGCTTTTCGAGCATCACGCGAGTCACATTCAAGTCCAGGTCGCGTGGAAGTCGCCAATAAAAAAGAAGAAAAGAAACAAAAACAGTTGACTATTCGCGACCGAGGCGCGACAAAGGCGCGAGTCGCGCGTGACCTGGGCGCTACCGATGCGCGAGTGGGGTGCGACCCCAGCTCGCGTGTCCCCTGCTGTGACGTTTCGTTGCTCAACCGGATTAGGACGTTTATAGTTTTATTTTTCATTTGTTTTGAGGATCATCTATCATTACCTTTAGTTCCAAGTTTTAGAAAAATACTTTTTATTATCTTTCAATAATTTGTAATATTCGCGGGAATTATGCGTGGCTAATTTTCCTTAGACTTGATTCAATCAATTGAAGCTACGTGATTTAATCCGTGAGATTGGTATTTCATTCTATCATTTCTTGAGTATTGTTCAATTCCTTGTTTGATTGAGATTGATAATTGTTTTGGTTAGGTGTACAACTAATTGAGATTATTATTCAATCTTATGCTAGTTTTGATTATCGACTCCGTTTGCTTGAATAATCATTACTTGGTAGCATTTGTGATCTTAATATCGTACTCTGCTTGTCGTATTATGATTGCATGGGAATAGAACTCACAACCCGAGTATTAACTGCTTGTTGATATTGGTTGTCTTTATCGCGTCTCTAGTTTGAATGCTTCTTAGACTTGAATTCCGAATTACGTTATTTGGGTTAGTCTTAGAAAGGGCTTGTTGGGGCATCCGTTTTGACTCAATTTGCTATAGCATAAGGAGAGGCCGGGAGTTGTTATTATTGAATGATATTGATTCCCAAGATAGAGTACTCAAGGCTTTTAGATTGATTTCAGTCGATGATCGGAGAGAATTTCGTAGTGGATATTTGATTGTGTCGAGTTGCTTCCCCGTACTGATTCTCGTCTAGTTTTTTTTCATTGTTCTTTTATTGCATGATCTTAGCTAGATTCACCCCAATCCAAACCCCTCTCCCCCCAAATTGGTTACTTTACTGCATTACTCTGCTTCTACGATTAAGCCTTTTCTCTGTGGGATCGACCCTTGCATCCGCTTGCTATTTATTTAGTGATTGGAAATAAGTGATATAAATTGTAATTTGCGGCATACGACTTTAGCCCGTCAACAATCCTCCATTATGATTAATTCTTCAGTGATCACTACCACATTTTGGTGGGAAAATAATTCATTCATGCTAATTGCAAATTTTTTTTGGAAATTTTATGTTGTAGCCCTGAATTTTTCGTTTTTCTACGTTGTACCCCAAAGTTTTTGATAATCTACGATGTGCCCTTAAATTTCATGTTTATTCTCTAAACTAACTCTTCTTAATTGAGTCTTTTGTTAAATCATTTCCTTACCAATACCTTTATTTTATATTTTTCTCTTATCAATTAACACCAAATCATCCTATTATATGAGAGTCATAAAAAAACCACTCTACATGAATTAGTAATGTTCAATACGTTAATTGTTAAGAAACATCATACATGATTCTTTAATGGTTTAATGAGTAATTGAGACGGTTAACGTGTGATTGAGTGCATGTATAATTTATAAACATATGAATAGGTTAATTAGCAATCAGTTGGACTAACGAGTAAATTAGTAGGTTAAATAAATGATCAAGTTAATGGTGGTTATTACTATGGTTATGGTGGAAACAAAATATAAAGGTAAAAGTATACACGGTAGACGACATAATGTTAAGTTTAGGGTGCATCTTAGATTATCAAAAACGTTGTGGTACAACGTAGAAAAATGAAACATTCAGGGATACAACACACAAAGTTTCCTTTTTTTAATTTTTTTTTGGAAAGTGCTAATTACAATTTCTCTTTAGGACATTCTTGTAGAAAATGTTTTGCCAAAAATAGATGTTTATAAATGAGAAGAAAATCATGAAATTTTCTTTTAATGAAACCGGGAAGAAAAAGGTAGAATGGAAAGAATAGTTAGTAATTCTAGTTAGTTAAGTCGTTATTAGTTGGTTACAATTAGTAGGGAGTTTGTTACTAACTACTCCCTTCATTCAAATCCAAATGCCCCATGATGTCATGGTCCAAATGCCGATGCACGTTTTGCAAGCTTTATATTTTTAGTTATACACTATAAAAAATTTTAAAATTTTGATATTGTTGTTGTATTTATTAAAACGAATCAAACAATATCACACATAACTATATTTTAGTTTATATATTGCACAAAATGTCGAAGATTCTCCAAACTCTTGAATAGTGTCAAATAGTGTTATGGGTTATTTGAATTTAAATGGAGGAAGTATACATGTTATTTATTACTGATTTTACACTTTTAAAATAAAAAAACGATCTTTCACATAATTTTACGTACTCTTAAATTTGTTATACGATTAATCAATAGATCAATCGCATGCATATGTGTCTTAGACTATTTATTAGGTTGCTTTTAAGGCTCCACACGAGGCTTTATTATGCCAATTACGACAATATTGGTGTCCAACTTTTTTGGGTGGGTTCACATACACATTGATAGGATGCAATAGCCTTGAAATAGAGTTAGGTAATTGGGTTAGTCAGGTCGGTTGTTGTTTTAGTTAAGGCATAATAGGTTATTTAGATTTAAATTTTGTGATGCGAGGTTCAAGTGTCAACGTATCTTGATACATTATCTAGATGAGTTGGGTTTGACTATTAATAAGTTGATTCATTTGAAGTACGATCCGAACTGATAATTATTTGGGATCGTTATATATATAATCTTTCTAATTGAAGCTTCCAAAGATGAATTATCAAAAATAACATGAATTGTTATGGCGGTCTATTACGTATTATATTACTGAACTTATATTTTGGGCTAAAATACGATCATTATTATATTCCCAAAAAAAAAAAAAGAAGTGGTATGCTATATTGCAACGTGACAAGTGTGCTCTTAATGATAGGTAGCCACAATTAGACGTTTGCAGCACCAGTAGTGCCGCCGGAGATATTTCAAGCGTGATTGTGAGCATGGATTTTGTTTAGTATATCACTCAAACTTTTCTTTATAAAATTCATTGCATATTATTGTTCTTACAATTGTATAGCTTGACTTTGTATTATAGAGCGAATTATTTGTCCTATTTTGACCTTCGACACAAGATAGTAGGTGTCGATCTGTCGAATTAAAATTTGGGGGTCGATGTTGCAAATAAAGATGGTATTAAATATCACACGTACAACAATTTTATCAAAGATTATTGCAGGTTGTTTTTTAGTTCTTTGTGAAACGCATGGGGAAAAAAGCATTATATAACTAGATGTACATACATCCGCCTCATCAATGTTGAGTTATTTTACAAATTTATTGAGTTTTTACACAAAATTGTTGAGTTATGTTACAAAGTTGTCGAGTTGATAACTTTATATCGTAGTTCAACAACTTTGTAATAAGCCACCTTAATAACTTTGTGTGAAAGTTGGTTCAACAAGTTTGAAATGGATGTATTTACATCCGAGTGGTTTAGTCCATTAACCGAACTCATGGAGAGAAAAACTTTATTATTTAAAATTAATTAACTAAGACATAAAAGTTATTAGGGAGTACATTGTTAGAATATGCTTTCAATTTGTTTAGCTCCGTTACGTTCCGAATCAGTTAATGAGCCTACACATGGTTCTTGCATTTGTTAGTTTGGGCTAGCGTTTTGTGTCTATTTCTGCATCAATTTTTAAATTACGATACGTAATATAATAGTTTTAGGTTTTACACTATCTATTTTTCTAAAATATGTATTCTACAAGATCAATGAGACTTGATTTTCTTCACCGGCGGACGTAGCTTACATATCTTCGGTGAGGATATTTACGCACTTTTAGTTCTTTATTTATTTGTTTTACATCTGTCACCGTAATTATGTTGATAAAAAAAAAACATTTTAGACGATAGTAAGTTAGATCGAACATCTACTCACTAAGTAGATAAACTCTTTTTAAAAGTTATAAAAATTGTTTTGTTGAACTACAAATTGACGGATTTTAAATTATCATCACAAATTATAAATTGATAGGTGTTAGATTCGATGATTTGATTGATCAACAATAATAATATGGGAAATAATACTTGCGTATAAACTAATTTTTTTAGGGTATATAAATTAGTTAAGTAAATGTATGTGTGTGACTGAGAATTTTTATCATACGTTGCGCCGTCGTGGCAGGCACCTGTCATGTGTAACGACTAACGGGTGAGATTAGGTCATTTCTTTAATTATTCAATTATTTAGTTATTAATTTGGTACGTAATCACTTGCGTTTGGTCTAGGCATATAGTTTGTCTTGAAATAAAAGAACAATTCTCTCACAAGACAATCTTATTATGAAATTATTTTTCAGTTTAGAGTTGAATTATTACTCTGTACAATATAGCAAAATATTTTGGTCACCAAAGATATTGAAATGCTTATGTAATAATCATAATTCTCATGATCGATAAAAGGTTATAAAAATTAAAAAAAAAAATTATTACAATAAATGTTTATAGATAATATTAGACCAAAAAACTATATAGGTCAATTAGTTTAAATAAAAATCGATTTTGTGATGTCTTGAAATTTGTGATTTTAATATTATTGTTTTAGTTAGTTATTTTATATCATGTTTTATGATATGGTTTTTTATTCCCTCCATTCAAGTTCAAACATCACATATCACTTTTTGACATCATTCATTCAAATGAACAATTTTTGAAATTTCTCTCAATATATACGAGAAAACATAATCATCATGCAGAATCTTATTTGATTTATCTTTATTCGTAGAATAAGATTATCAAATTTTTATAATTAAAATTTAAACCAATGATAAAACATAAAGAAAATGGAGTTCATAAACCACTTTAATCTTCATCTCTCACTCAGTTTAATTTATTCTTTTTACACATTATCAGTCCAATATGTGTCATTGTTGTTTCATTGGTAATGTGATTATGTTTCAAAAAAAAAATAATTTAGTACTGAGTAACGAGATGAGACCTAAAAATAATATATATGATTTCAATTAAGCAAATTAGAAAGTAATTTAACGACCAAAACCTTAAGTATATAATTAAAAAAAAAGTACAAAATGGTGTCATTCTGAGGCCGGTGTGAAACGATAATGATATATTAACCAAACTATTTTTGGTGCATAATATGAACCTTTTTATGAATCATCTTAATCGCTTGGTAATGATAGTGATCAGTTCACATTATGTACATATGCACTTCTCACTCACAAAGCACACAAAATGTTTAATTAGTGCATTTGGCATACTTATCTCTAATAATGCTACTATTTCTAATAGGAGTAACTTGAAACAAACTACCCTTCAATTATTGAATTTGGAAAAAACAATGTCACATCAATCACGTACTCAATTTTTTCCAAACCCTTTTTCTAACAGAAATTTTTATGTAAAACGGATATATCCGTCTTAAACTTAAAACTGATTAAGTAGTATGAATAAAATGAAAGTAAAATACACTAGGCAAAATAATTATTTTGTCTTATATGCACAAGTGGTTGATATTGAACCTGTTTTAAGTTTAAGGCTCCTATACCATTTTTGGGAAGACTAATTGTTTTTACACAAGTTTGAACTTCTTTAATCATGGAAAATTCAGCAAAATTAGCATATTTTTACCAAAATTACCGTAAATGAAATATAACAAAAAAATATCAATTGCTATAACTAATAATCATGAGCAATGTTGTAGACATTTTTTTTTTCTTTTTTTATTTCGTGCATTTTTCAACAAACTCTTCTCACAAACTAATAATATAAAATGTGTGGCCGCTTACATTTGTCATTAATATACGCAAACTATATACTCCATTTATTAGTCAATTGATATTTATGTTTAAAATCTCCTTCACAAAAACAAATAATTGAAAGAAAGATTAATGCTCACTCCATTCCAAAGTGTTATTTCCACTTTGGAATGACACAATGATTAAGGAATTGTATTATGTGGATGAGATTGGTTGAAAAATAAAAAGTAAGTTGATAAAGTAAGTTGTGTGGTTGAAATTTATTGAAAATTGATAAAAATAAAAATGAGAAGAAAATCATGAAATTTTCTTTTGAAGAAAAGTGGAATGAAAACCATAAAACGGATGAAGTATTAATTTACTAATCTATGAAAGAAAAAAGTCAAAAAAAATGGCCAAAAAATCTCCGTCCATAACATTACCCGGCCATCAATAATCGTATAACCACCTCAAGGTGTTCTTTAGAATCTTTACCTCTTCACATTTAAGTTCTTTATGACTTTATGTTGCAATTTTCAGTATATGCTCTAATCTGAGTTACTCCGTATAAACTATAAAGTACTCTACT
Organism: Gypsophila paniculata; assembly: GCA_032274805.1. Lineage (NCBI taxonomy): Eukaryota > Viridiplantae > Streptophyta > Magnoliopsida > Caryophyllales > Caryophyllaceae > Gypsophila > Gypsophila paniculata. Next base: position 10,623 of record JAUEKU010203909.1, on the reverse strand, counting down.
CCGTACTTAATACGTACTCCCTACTCCCTAGTCACCCATATTTTAAAAAATGTACGGAGTATTATGTTCATTCATGGACTCCCGTTCTCAATATGAGGACTATATATTTAATGTAGTAAACCATTTTACATAATTCTGAGTTTTGCATTATAATTTTCGAACATTTTTGTAAAGTTTTTGAATTCTATAAAAGCCGTATAAAAATACTCAGAAACTTTAAAATAAAACTCTAAAAAACTAAAATGTGAGGTAGTACCTCTGTTGTATAGTACTACTATTTTTGGTTATATTGAACAAAATTCGATAAAACTAAATTTAACGAAGTGAATTAAACTAATTAAAATTAAATTAAAAAAATTGTCCTTACAGTTGTTACGCTATTTCACTTATAGAATTTTATTTAAGTAGCCAAAATTTTAAATATGACATATTTAAATCAAGAAAATGACCATTTTTCCTCTATATTATAGTGTATTCATTAACCAAACAAACAATCACGCAACTTTTAAATTTGGTTATGTGTAAATTAAAATGACTAATATTCCTTATTTTTCTATTTCTCTTAATAAATGTATCAACTTTTTATGGTGTTTTTGTGTGAAATGGATGAAAAATGGTAGATAACTTGGTAATTACATTTTTTTTTTTAATTAAAATGGGACATTTTTCATAGTTCCCTCAAATTTTGGTAGATTTTTCGATATATCTCTCATTTTATGTTTTTTCTCTTGATGTTCCCGAGTTACATTTTTTTATTCTCTACGTACCCTTCTCCATTTTAAGTTTTTAACGTTCTAACGCTGCTAAGCTTAATACACTTTCGCCTTTTTTGTCTAATTTCGCATGTTACTCTCGAGTTTTGACAGATTTCATAAACAACCTCTCCTTTTATGTTTCTGCTCATGGTACTCTGAGCTATTTTTTTTTAATTTCATACCTTTCTTCATTTGTATTGTAATTAGAGTTTGTATTAATCTTAACGGCATATAACATTTTAATAAAGAAAAGTACGCTGGGAACTTAAAAAATATAAGACAAATTCTATAATATATGGAGAAATACATTGAGAAATTTTTCAAAATTCGAGAATACGGTTGAAAATTAAAAAAAAAAAGGAAATTTTACGTGGAACCCTCGTATTTTTTCGAATTCTACGTGGTACCCCTTGGTTTTCAAAAATCCACATGGTACCCCTCAACTTAATGAAAACTTTTTAAAATATGCTAAATACTCAAATTGACCTCTTTAATTGTTTATATTATGCACTGTTTATTGATTTTTATGTCAATATTTGTCAAACCGTTAATTTATATATCACTTATTCAACTTTAAGCTTACTTTTATTACAAAACTTAACTTTATTAGAAAGTCGATTTTCACTACTTTAGGTATTATAAAATCTTTTTCCTAAGTTGAGAGGTACCATGTAAATTTTTGAAAAACAAAAATACCACGTAGAAATTGAAAAAATACCAGAATACCACCTAGAATTTCCAAAAAAAAAAGCACCTATAGGAATATTCAAATTAATATTTCCAAAATCCTCTCAAAGTATTACATCTTGCCCTCTCTAGTCCCTCCTCTCACAGTTCCCTTTGTGAGAGGTTGTTGAAAGTAGTTGAGCTTTTGATTATTTTTATTAATTACACCCTTTATTTAAATTTATTAATATATTAATATTAATAAATAAATAATTAAATAATAAATAAATAAAGAGCTAATCAAGTTTCAAAATTTGGCAATGTTGTACTGTATTAGTTAAACCCAAAACTGTACATTTGCAAAATCAAACATTAGATATATGTGATCTCAAATTTCCTTTCAAAAATTTGAAGGAAGAAAAAAAAAATTGTATAATTATAAATAAAAAAATACACTCAAATTTCTACATTTTCATTTTTTTCAATACTATAATCTTATTATAACTTAACACTCTTTTTTTTTTTTTTTTTGTAAAAATGAAAATCCTACATTTTTTCAGCAACTTTTGAGCTTAAATGGTGTTTTTTTTTTTTTCTTTTTACATACTATATCAACCGAAAGTTTAAGCTGATGGTTGTAGTCTTGAGATCGGTTTTAGTATATAATAATAATATATTCAAGTTTCTCTTGGTGAATTGAGCTCTCTAGGAAGTCAGGAATTTATTGGGTTTTGTTATTGTTATTTGGTGTGTTGCATTATTTAATTCCAAATATTTTTTTAAAAAAAAAAAATTAAATAAATAAAGAAATAAATAATCCCAATTTTTTTTTCCTTGGAAAATTGTGACTTGGTAACTAGTGAGCTTGTTGAACAAGAAATTCCTTAGTTTTTCTTCATTCTAATAATAATAATAATAATAATAATAATAATAATAATAATAATTTTCCATATATTTATTTGCGTTTTTTTTTTTTTGGTATTTCGAAGCTAAAATTTTGAAGTAGGATAACAACAGAAAAAATGGTGAGCGTACGAAGAAAAAAGAAGTTCAGGTTCAGTAAGATCTATTCATTTCATTGTGGGAGGGAGTCATTCGAGGAGGAACAACATAAACAGATTGGTAAACCCGGGTTTTCTCGAGTGGTTTACTGCAACGAAGCAGAAGTTAGTAACTCTGAAACAACTTATGCTGAGGGAATAAACTACACGTCTAATTATGTCAGTACTACTAAGTATACTGTCTCGACATTCGTGCCAAAATCGTTGTTTGAGCAATTTAGAAGGGTGGCTAACTTTTATTTTCTTGTGACTGGTGTTTTGGCATTCACTCCTTTGGCGCCTTATACCGCCGTGAGTGCCATTTTTCCGTTGGTGTTCGTGATCGGTGTGAGTATGGTGAAGGAAGGTATTGAGGATTGGCGACGTAAACAGCAGGTTTACTTCCATTCCAAACTTGTGTGTTTGTTGTACATTGCATGTGTTGTTGGATTATAGTTCTGATTTGATGGAGTTGTTTTATTTATTTTCAGTTTTCAACGTTTCTGAAGACGCATTTTTTTTTGGTTTTGGTTACGAGGGAATAGATTAAAACGACTTATTAAATTGGTTGCGCTTCTGTATGTTGAAAAGTAGCTGTCATGTTCACAGCATTTTCAATTTTGCTGTCGTTTGGAAATAGAGTCTCTTTGTGTTAAATACCCAACGGTCTGGTTGCGTGTATATGAGTCATTGGCCGGAGCTGTTGAGGAACTACGGTAATATTGTTGCTGTTGTTGTTGATGCTGAGTATTGTTCGTCTTTTACAGTGTTTTGTTCTAGATTTTTAGTACAAATTGGTTAAAGTTGACAAAAATTAAACTACTTGAGTGTATGAGTTTAACTTGGGAAATAAGTTTATTGCTCATTTTGTGATCTTTGTCGTGATGCAATGATTTCCAGGATATTGAGGTGAATAGCAGAAAAGCGAATGTTCATCGTGGGAACGGGGTGTTTGAAGTGACGAAATGGAGGTATCTTAGAGTAGGTGACGTAGTGAAGGTTGAGAAAGACGAGTTCTTTCCAGCAGATATTCTTCTGCTCGCGTCTAGTTATGAAGATGCGGTGTGTTATGTGGAAACTATGAATCTTGACGGAGAGACAAATTTGAAGCTGAAACAGGCATTAGAAGTAACTTCATCGTTGCTTGACGATTCTAGCTTGAACAATTTCCGAGCAACCATAAGATGTGAAGACCCTAATGCCAGTTTGTATACCTTTGTTGGAAGTATGGAATATGATGGGCAACAATATCCGTTAACTCCCCAACAACTTCTATTAAGGGACTCGAAACTAAGGAATACCGATTATGTGTATGGTACCGTGATTTTCACCGGTCAAGACACAAAGGTTATGCAAAACGCTACTGATCCACCTTCAAAGAGAAGTAGGGTTGAGAAGAAGATGGATCAGGTCGTTTATTTTCTGTTTGTCATGTTATTTTCGATGGCCTTTGTTGGTTCGGTTGTTTTTGGTGTTACTACAAAGAGAGACCTTAATAACGGTGTAATGGAAAGGTGGTACCTCAGACCAGACGACTCATCGATCTACTTTGATCCCAACGATGTGTTCGTTGCAGCGTTTTTTCACTTATTGACTGGGTTAATGTTGTACAGTTATTTGATCCCCATTTCCTTGTATGTCTCAATAGAGATCGTCAAAGTCTTGCAGAGCATTTTCATAAACCGAGATATTCATATGTACTATGAGGAAACCGATAAGCCAGCAGATGCCCGCACCTCAAATTTGAACGAGGAGCTTGGTCAAGTTGATACTATACTTTCTGATAAGACTGGTACGTTGACGTGCAATTCTATGGAGTTTATTAAGTGCTCTGTAGCAGGAACTGCATATGGTCGAGGTATCACCGAGGTTGAAAGAGCTATGGCCAAAAGGAAAGGTTCGCCTTTACCGAGTGGAGTATTTGATGGTCAAGATGAGGCAGAGGATGTCGTTGAGGCGAATTCTAGAGTCAAAGGGTTCAATTTTAAGGATGAGAGGATTATGAATGGGAACTGGGTAAATGAGCCACATTCGAGTGTTATTCAACTTTTCTTTCAGTTGTTGGCTTTGTGTCACACGGTGATCCCTGAAGAAGATGAAGAAACCGGGAACCTTACGTATGAAGCCGAATCACCAGATGAGGCAGCTTTTGTGATAGCAGCCAAAGAGCTCGGGTTTGAATTCTACAAAAGGACTCAAACAACCGTGTCACTATCTGAGTTGGATCCTTCGTCTGGCCAGAAAATTGATAGGTGTGAATGGTAGCGCCAACCGCACCACCAAGTTCATTCTTTCTCATAAAAAAACCAAAAATTTCTTGCATGTTTTTATTCTGTGCTGCATTTTCTTCTCCTTACAGGGAATATAGAGTCCTGAGTATCTTAGAGTTCAATAGCACCAGGAAAAGAATGTCGGTGATCGTGCAAAATGATGAAGGGAAAATATTTTTACTTTGCAAGGGTGCTGACAGGTTCATATTAAAATGATTGCTCACATTTTGTGTTTTAGTTTAACAGCGTCGTTACAATTCTGATAATTTAATTGTTTGTTTAGCGTCATGTTTCCACGGCTGGCTCGTCATGGTAATGACTTTGAGGAGAAGACACGAGAGCATATAAATGAATATGCTGATGCTGGACTTAGAACTCTTGTACTTGCCTATCGAGAGATTAATGGGGATGAATTCAGAGAGTTCAACGACAAATTTAATGCCGCCAGGAATGCAGTCAGTGCAGACCGGGAAATACTGATTGAGCAAGTGGCAGAAACAATTGAAAGAGACTTGTATCTGCTTGGAGCCACAGCAGTCGAGGATAAACTTCAACGCGGGGTAATTGTTTTATACATATCTTTTGTACTTAAATTACTACCCTACTTTTCGTTTTCAATAGAGCACAAATTCGTCGTACTTTAGCTTTGGAGGTGATGGAATAAGCAAAATAGTTTGTTAAAGTATATGTACTTCTCATAATGTCGAGTAGCAATTAGCAAACGTCAATGCAATGTTCATCACGGGTCATACGGAAAGAGTCTCCTATGTTCGATACAAGGGTAAGGCTAGGTACTTATTACCCCTACCATCTGTAGACAGGAGCCTTTGTGGCATTAACGGACACTTCTTGTTGTACTCAAGGTTTTACCCTACGGCATATTGATGACTGAGATCATCAATGAATCACATTTCAGAGTTTGGAGAAATATCTAATTTTGTGGGAGAAATTTGTATACAGGTTCCAGAGTGCATTGACAAGCTTGCACAAGCAGGAATAAAGATATGGGTCTTGACCGGTGATAAGATGGAGACAGCCATAAACATAGGGTATGTTTTCACTTTGTACGGTTGTGGCACACGTAACTGCACACTTATGTCTAATTTAGCCTTGTGACTCCAGGTTCGCTTGTAGCTTATTGAGACAGGGAATGAAGCAAATAATCATCAATTTGGAGACACCAGAAATCAGAACATTGGAGAAGATGGGCGATAAGAATGCCATAATGGAGGTGTGTTATTCACAGCCGACATGAGATTTTGACCACGTTATGTCAAACGCTCTTGATCATTTCGCACTATAGTACTGACATTGTGTCTGATATATTGCAGGCATCCAGAGAACGTGTGCTCAAGCAAATTACTGATGCTAAGGCTCGAATTGACGCATCAAGAGCAGGCTCAGAGGCACATGCTTTAATCATCGATGGGAAATCTCTTGCATATGCTTTAGCTGATGATATGAAAAATTTATTCCTAGAGCTTGCTATTGCATGCGCTTCTGTTATCTGTTGTCGAGCATCTCCAAAACAAAAGGCGTTGGTATGATTACTGATTGGACATTTAGGGCAAATTTTCTTTATTTGTATATTTTCTGCAGCGTATTCTTAGGATCATTTTGGCGAATTGTAGGTTACTAGGCTGGTGAAGAATGGGACCAAAAGAACAACATTAGCTATAGGTGATGGGGCTAACGATGTGGGAATGCTTCAAGAAGCTGATATTGGGGTCGGGATTAGTGGCGTTGAAGGAATGCAGGTCTTTACTGCAACTGTTAGTCATGTATTCGATTTTAAATTCTATGATTCCTCTGACTTGGACTTATGACAGGCTGTAATGTCCAGTGACATTGCAATTGCTCAGTTTCGGTTTTTGGAGCGTTTGCTATTGGTTCATGGACACTGGTGCTACCGAAGGATAAGCTCAATGGTATCATATCTTCATCATTTTTATTTCCACTAGAATGACTATGGTTGGCATTCCTCAGTAAAGCATTTTAAGTAATGTTTCTCCAGTAGTAATGTGTTTTATCTTGACAGATCTGCTATTTCTTCTACAAGAACGTCGTATTTGGAGTCACGGTCTTCCTGTTTGAGGGATATGCATCATTCTCTGGGCAATCTGCATACAATGATTGGTTTCTGTCACTCTACAACGTTCTGTTCACTTCCCTACCTGCAATTGCTTTGGGAGTTTTCGATCAGGATGTCTCTGCACGCTATTGTCTCAAGGTACACTAATCATCAATGACGTTTTGCTGTGACACTTTTAGACAGATTCAAATTTTGTTGAGAACGATAGGGGAAATGTTGTTCATCAGACCCCCCTCCCCCCTCAACGGTGGGAGCCTTGGCTTACCTATGATCCGCAAATTTCTTGAATATCCTATGTTTTTCCACCGTCTTTTATTCTTCGTGTTTTCCTTTTCCTTTGTTTCTGTTTTTCCTTTCACTAATTAATTTATTATTTACTCCGTATCATTTATGCAAGCCTGTTGTTATTTACGCAAAAATGCAGGAAATCTTGACTTCTTGCCGTGTAGTTGCCTCTGGTAGTGTACTACCTTAATTGAGTACCCATCTAAGATCTAACTATTGTTTCCTGGCAGTTTCCCTTGCTCTATCAAGAAGGGGTCCAAAACGTCCTGTTCAGTTGGTTCCGAATACTATGCTGGATGTTCAACGGAATGTGCAGTGGGATAATCACCTTCTTCTTCTGCAAAAATGCGCTTTCTCATCAAGCATTCAGCACGGATGGCAAACCTGCGGACATGCAAATCTTCGGAGCAACCTTATACACGTGTGTCGTTTGGGTGGTGAACTGCCAAATGGCTCTATTTATTAGTTACTTCACCTTAATCCAACACATCGTCATTTGGGGTGGAATAGCTTTATGGTACATCTTCCTCTTGATTTATGGTGCAATAGATCCTAGTACGTCAACTACAGGATATCAAGTGTTTGTTGAGTCACTTGCCCCGTCTCTTAAGTATTGGGTCCTGACTCTTTTTGTGGTGGTCTCGGCTTTAATCCCGTACGTCACAAGCTTGGCTATTCAGATGAGGTTCATTCCCATGTACCATCAAATGATCCAATGGATCAGGCTTGAGGGGAACACTGAAGACCCCGAATATTGCAGCATGGTACGACAAAGATCGATAAGGTCAACTACTGTAGGGTATACAGCCCGTGCAGCTGCTAGGAAGAGAGAAAGACGTCGGAGTAAAAGCTAAGTGTGTCATTAAATTTAGGTTGAGACCTGACATGGCGACCACGTTATGAGGGTACCTCATATTGAGGTGATATCAGTCGTATTTATAACGCACAAAATGATGGAATCTGAGATCAACCTTCAAACTGAGGTTTAAAATCATGAAGTCAATAGATTCATTGACGGGTAATGATTGAATGCTCCACGCTAATGGGTTTGGTATTTTGGTGATACGACCGAAGTACATATTGGGGGCTGTCGAGTCGTTTTTGTAGTGGATATCGATAGCTCCTACTCGGGGCTAACGGGCTATGTACAGATCAGAAGTATACTCAAAGCTGTATCATATGTGTCGTGTGTGAAGTAAGGCAGAAGAATGAGTTTTAGTAAGTGTACATTCTTGCCTTCTTTAGTCTTTAGTACAGTATTTAATTGTATAGAAACTCAATGTTTTTGTGAAGCTAATAGAGGAAAATAGTTTCTTTGTTTCATTTTCCCACATGTCCAACATTGGTTAAGAGAGTAATTCTCCTGTATAACGGTCGTATGCGTACGACGGCATGTTTCCGAAAATAAAAATGATCACTTTAATGCTTATTGTAATCATTTTAACGCTTCTTGTGACCAATAAACATTAAAGTGGTCTTAAAATTTTACTTGTCGAAGATTTGACTTTTAATTTGTCGATTTGGTCACTTAAAGTATAGTGCACTTAGAATTTTATTATACGGTTGATGCTTTATCTTACGAACTCGATAAATCAACAGTAATCCATATCTAAAGATTGATTTCAGCTCGGTAATTTTAAATTTTTTGCTTTAAAATGATTACATATTACTCACAAACAGATTCTTGTATTATTTGTATCCATACGACTATTGCACACGATAATTACTCCTTTGAGTACAATAACTAGAAAGAGACCAAGATATAAAACTACCACCACATATCCAATTTTGCAATCAATTTTCCACATGCTATGAAAGGTTAGTTGCCTACTACTTTTGTATGATGGGAATTATGTTAACACAAATCAATTTCAATCACAATCACCACCATAACATCACAAACATTGAATTCTCATTGCTTCATTAGTCATAGTCACTTTAACTACCATCTCATCTCATAATAGATGTTCAACCACATGCTTAAACAGTCGGGGGACAATCGTTAGCATTTAATCACGCGTCGACTGTAATGATCATAAGTTCAGTACCATTTGATCACGCTATCTTATTTACATAAATGAGATATGCATTAAGGTTGGCGGTCGCCATTGGCGGTCACATACTTCAACACAGTTCTAGCCTTTTTCGGGTTACATAGGCACATGATCAATGGTGACCGCCAACCTTCATGCAGCGATTACAACAGCCAATATCTCATACTTTAGAGCGCGATACACAGCCGCCTATGGATATATTAAGAGGATCGGATACAAAAGTAAACGTAAATTGTTAAACATACACATCATCTAATTCAATCATTGCTAAACCTATGATTCAAACTAAGAAAGTAACATGAAACTATGAAGAAAGAAGAGAATCAGTAAGGCCAAACAATTCAGCAGCAGATCTACCCATAATTGCAGTAAATTCCTGAAAACTAATGACACCATCACCATTTGTATCAGCCTCCCTCATTATCTCAGCCAACTCTTTGTACGTCAACGGTTGACCCATCTTAGCCATCGACCCTGCCAGCTCGGCTGCCGTGATGTAGCCATTGCCATCTCGGTCAAAAGACCGAAAAACTTGCAATAGTTGCTCTTGGTTCACCACTATGTCATGATTAGCTAGCTGAGGCATTAATGCCTCAGCTAGCTCATCAAATTCTATGTAACCGTTACCATTTAGGTCCATGTTTGAGAGTAACGCGTGAAGTTGGTCCCCTGTGGTTTTGACCCCGAGGGACCTTAACAATGCGGCTAGTTCTAATTGGGTTACGCTTCCATCACGGTCCATGTCGAATCTGTCAAATATATGCCTAAGTTGGTCTCGTTGGTCCGAGTTTACGGTCGACATAGGTGACCTTTTGGTGTTTTTTGGGGATTTTAGGTTATTGGTCATCGGGATAATTTATACACCCTTCAATCCATCAATTTCCTATCATTTTGTTTCTTAACAGGAATCCTAAAACAAACATAAAGAAATAGTATGACGATCAGAGCAATTAAGTAAATGAACAAAATGGAAATGATGTTTGTCAATATTTTATTTGATAAGAATATGTTTTTTTCTTTTTTTTCTTTTTCAAAACTAAATATGAATATATGATTTTAATTGTACAATGATCAAAAGAGAGGCATGTAAGAGAAAAGTTGGTTATATGTAAGAACTATACAATCAATGCAATGAGTTGCAAATTCTACACATAAATTTGTTAATGGTGATAGAGTAATTTTAGAGAACATTTCTGTTTAGATCCTTACAATTTTTAGGCTGTATTGCTAAATCCAAATTTTTATTATTTTTCTCGATATTTTCTTATCTCGAATATTCCGGGTTAAAAGAAAAAAAGAATTCGTATTTTTCCGATATTTTTGTTAATTTTGTATCTCGAAAGCAAAATAAAATTTTGGCCTATATTTAAGGGGTTCAACTTCTAAATTGTAATTGTCAAGGTTTGAACTCATAACCTCTACTTCACAAATTAATAACTCTACCACTAATCTATATTCACT
>JAUEKU010203694.1:0-17027 GCA_032274805.1 Gypsophila paniculata | reverse complement strand
TAGGCCCAAATACTGCCTAATGTGCCTATGAGTACAACACGTGGCACTTGTTTCATTGAAGCAATTAGATCATTGAAGTTACTCGTATATTAGTATGATATCATGACATAAAATTTGTGTACTTATAATCTTGTAAAAATAGAGAGAATGTTCAAAAATCCTACATTCTATTTCAAGAAATTATTGTATAGAAGGGACTGAAAAGCATATAGAAAAGTTCACCTAAAAAGCTAGATGCATAAACGAGGTTTTGGAGTAATGTGACTAGTCTAGTCAAACGACCAAATATTCATGTTCAACATAAAATCATGACTCATGCAATCATATTTATTTGAGTTGCATAACTAACAGTTATCATTAATAGTGAAAGCCATGGTCCAAATGACCCTTTTTGATAATTTAAAGGCTAAACTTCCTTTCTTTTTCACTGGGTAATAGACTTGACTCACTTGAGAACAACTACATGCATATTTCATTGTGTCAATCTATTGGTCATGATTCATTGATTTTGAGAAATATTACTCAGATTTGGCTACAAGTGTCGGACATAACATGATGTTAAAGTATGAGACACGAGCGTTTTGTGAAAACATTTCATGTTTTTGGCCTAAAATAATTTGTCATGGTGTTGTGTTGTGTTGGTGTCGAGAGTCGGATACAAGACACAACATCAAATTGAAGTGTCTAAGCAACGAGGATTTTGATAGTGATTTGCTTCTTTTGTTTTATAGTAGTCTTATTTCAATGTTCCAGGTTGAGCCAAAACTATTTAGCTCATAATTTAGAGTAATGCAAGCTCAATCAAGTAACATCCCACAGTCCCGACTTCAAATTATTACCAACCAAGCAAAAATTAAATTGGAATCTCAATTCCCGACTCTCTTTAGATGCATGTATACTGTATAGGGAAGGCTGGTTATACCAGCGCAATCGAGGAGAGTACTGGAGGTGGAAGTCTAATTAACCTAGTTGTGGATTATGGTAACTACTAACTACATAATTATAAGACTGTACAACCTCTGTTAAAATTTACAGCAAGGGAAAAACTGACCTTAGTTATCTGCATCCGGTTGATCATACCACATTGCCTCCTTCATTGTTAAGTGTTAACTGATAAACAAACAAGAAATCAAGTGTTGCTCGCTTCGTAGACTTAAGCGAATGATGTAAAGCCTTGAAGGTGTACTTTGACGTTTGAACTACACTTTGGATTCCGATATCTGAAAGCTTGTATGGAAATTACCTGTGAGATGAGGTGCTTCTATCCATTCATACCCAAAAAATATGCTTCTGACCATTGTTCCTGTAGATTATTCAGCAGTACGCACTCTTCCACAAGTCGACTCCAATTATCTTTCCCATCACCGCTATAAATATCAATCTTTTCTGGAATAATCATTAGATCATATACTGTATCTGTCAACATCTTTATTGAAGTGTTCTTTCTGGAAAGTTTATTTCGAGAGCTCTGTAAAACAGGATGTTTATTCAGCGCTAGCTTCATAGTGGATAAGTGATCAGAGTATCAGACAATACAGAGCACAAAAAGCTTCAATTGTTCTACTTACTGTAGAGCTGCAGTTCAATGTCATAGCCTCGCATTTTGGTATAATCTTTGTATCTCAAAAAGCCTGAGTACTACAGGTGGTGATCGGATATTTTTCCCTGTTGATGGCTCAATAAAATACTGCAATAGAAAGATCAGCTCTTCACTATTTGATTCAGATTAGCAACAGAAATCCAAAATCATTTAGCATGAGAATGCCTAGTGGAGACTGTGGAGTAACCAAGTCGATTTGAGGCCTTGAGATTGGCTCGGAACTCTTAACCCAATTCAGTCTTCAGTTCGAGCTCTATGAGCCCTAAAAGTTGAAGCGGGAGCTTGGCTTTGATAAGGGTCAAGCATAGTTTGTGCACCCCAAGCAAAATCAAGAAAACCAGACAACTCATTTAGACATGGACTGACGATCGAGTTCAACAATAGCTATCCATGGGAACTGTTAAGAAGCTGCAACATGTAACCCCCTTCCCCCCTATCCAATTCACCAGTCGACCACCTACCTACATACATATAAGCTGGACAAGATCCAATCCAATGATGCACCATCTTTGTCTTTCATATGAGATGATATCCAGTATCTAAGCTACAATGTAAATCAGGGCTGTATGGCAAATTGGCAAGCATCTGATTTCGTTTTATAATCAGACTCTGAGAAAAACAATGTCTATGATCTGCAAGTTGTTTGATACTAGTAAATGGCCATTGAGAAAACTGACTAAATATTTGATCCAAAGTGCCAATCAGCTTGAGTAAAGTACATAGATAGAAAAGCAGGTGACAACAAATAGACAAACCCGGCAATTTCAATTAAACACATATGAGAAGGCAAAAGCGTTTTCCACATCAGATTTTGAAATCCCAAAACAAAGAGCAGAACTTACGTCCAGCTACAGGCTCATTTTAAATTAGTAACACTGTTGGGGAAAAGCATGTTGGTTATGGTTAGATATGACACTTCACATATCCATCAAGTTTTCCAAAGACTTACTCATCTACATCTAATCAGGTAACTAATCCACATAGTTTTCCATATAACCCAGACGTTCACCCAAAGTTGTGATCATTTACAATCAGTTAAGCTAATCACCTGTATGAACTTGATCAAGATGTCATTACTTTCACCACTCATTACAGTTCAAAGACAAACAAACATACAGAAAAAGCTAACACTGGAGGCGTATCCTTGCAACCTAATACATGAAATTCTTAGACTTCCTCGTGAGCTGAAGAACCAATTTGCAGGGATGGCGTCCACACAATTGAGTGAGAGTGATGAGCTAGAAGTCATAGCTTCAAAAACTTTTATCTGACTGGCGTAAGTGCGTAACTGCAAGTGTAATAAGAAAAGCTAGGTACGGTATAACATGTAAGAATCATATAAATTGGAACCACATCCTCATTCCCCTCCCGTACCTTTCCTTCCCTCCCTATCCCTCCCTTCGTCTCACTCCCTTCCCCTTGCCTCCAAATATCGTATCCACACTATACCGAAATCACGAAGCAAGTAACACGTTTCAGGTCGGGAAATATATATCCAATTTACCAAGTACGCAAATACACATGACATGTACTCATGTGGTTCTAACTTTCGTTGGAGCTAGGAACAACATTACATTTATCGAGACAGTTGAATTGCCTAAGAGGTCATATGACGCCAAAATGTGCATTCAACACAACATTGTTCATCGAAGGCATCAGCATAAGAAACATACATCATCCCCTCAATAAACATCGTGACAGCCTGATAGACCATGTACAGTTAACGCACATGGAGTTACAATAATGATTGTGCAACACGAACATGTGTAATTAAACATTGAGGCTACATACTCACCAACAATTTCCTCACAATTGAAGCCATATAACCAATGCGCACGTGTTAGATAGCTCCGTCACATAAAATAGAATAGCATATAAGTCGTCAAAATCAAAGGCCACCGTCCAAACAAAACTGATATACACATCAAATAATCATATGCTCAGGAATTACCTATACCTAGTTCACATGTGCCTAAACAAATTCGGCTTCAGGCAAAGTCAGTAACATCAAAAACATAACATTCAGACAGATATTTCAAAGTTCCAAAGCGCGATCAAAGTAATGCTGATATTCGATTCGACAAATTAACCAAATACCTAATCATCCATAGAGTACAGAAGAAACTCTAGAAACAAAAAAAGTGAACAGTAGCATACAAGTCACTGATCACTAAAATCGTGAGCAAATTAAGGAGTACAAAATTAGGAGCATTGCACTGAAACATGCTAAACTATTCCAGATGAAATCAAAGACTAATCTATGCTTCTGGTGTACAATCATCCTAGTAAATTATTACTAATCAATAATGATGATAAACGAGAAATAACCTTGTCATAATCCAGTCATCAGAAACGGCGTCGTATAGGAAATAGACACGACTGTCTCAAGTTCTCCAGCGTTAAGGCGCCGCTTCTCGGCTAACTTCCTGAAGCGGCGCATACGGCGGTGAAGTAGCCGGACCATTTTGGCCGTCTAACCTCTCGCAAAACTGATGAATTTAAGGGAGGTCAGAAAATGTGCCCCTCCAAATGACTAAACCCGCCCAAATTAGGAGTTCAATTTTTTTTCTTTCCTCCAATTGGCCAAACCCCGCCAAACTCTGTTCACACCTCCGAAAATTTTCATGTCAATATTTTATTATTTTGGGATTTTCTACCTGATATTCTCGTATTTTTTCGAATTTTATGAAAATTTCTTAAAATTTTAAGCATAGATGATAAAATAAGTATAAAATTAGTAGCACAAATTCTAAAATAAAACCATTCTCCGATGTTCAACGCTTTTATTATACTTACTCTTATCCCAACAAATGGCAACATGGTCTTGGGCACATATTTTAAGGGTAGAGGGGTAGAATGGAAAGAAAATGCTTTATTTGTGTGAATAAGTCTTGCATAGGACGGTCTAACACAAGGTTAGTGTTAGACCGGCACAGTGAACGAGTAAAATTAATTTGTAGACACCATGTAATTTTGAAAAGTATACACTAATTAATTGAACAAAATAAATGAGAGAATAAAATGGGGGGACGGATGGTCTTTTAATTGTCTTGGATTTACGAGGAGGTTATATTCACTGACAAAAGAAGGATTTAATTGTACTTCTTGGAAGTTGGTTTCTCACTGCACTAAACCATTCAACTCCCCCACTTTTCTCTTTGCTTTCAAATTAGTTTTCATTCACGCATAAACCAATTCATTTCCCCATTCTTCCTCTTCCAAGCTTCTATTTTCTCCGTCTTCTCTGCTATCCATGTCTCTCCATCTTCTCTGCATGTTGTCCTTTTTTTTTTTTTAATGAATATTTCGTTTTTTATTTGTATATTTTCTTTGATTGTAACCACTCTAATAATTCTTGCTTCCATAATTTTAAATGGTGGTACTTTTTTTTAATTGTACGAAGGAACTAGTATACAATGAAGAGGCGCGGACGAACTGAACCAGTACTCAAAAGTGGTAAGTGTACTAAGATCAAACTTCTTATGAATTGTGTTCTCCATGCATGCACTCATTAAATTTTAACTATTATTTCAGAATTGTTTGAAAGCGGTGACGATTATGTTGAGGAGGAGGAAGTTCAAAGCGTCGAGGACGAAAACGTGGAAAACGAAACTACTGAGAATCCGGCTACTAAGACGAAGAAAAGGAAGTGGTATGTTTGAAATATTTATTGTGTATCGATGGATATTATGGAACCATATTTTCAGCAGTTGTGACCATATTTTCTGTTAACCTTTAATTGTTTTCTTATTAGTTACTTAATTTTGTTCATCCGTAGCAGTATTTTATGTCATCCGTGACCATGTTTTCTCAAAAAAATTTAAAGATGAGCAGAGTAGTCATGTATTATGTGATATCTGTAGGTACTGTTTTGGAAAAAGTGATCACCTTGAGTGTTTTTGTTGTCACGTTTGGTTTAATGATAGTTAGTTCGTCATTCTATATGCGGTCACTATATTACAATATAATGTAGCCAATGAGCTTACATTCTGTTATTGTAATGTATTGCAGGGCTAGGAAAACTGTGGTTAACTGATAGTTAGTTCGTCATTCTAAATGCAGTCACTATGTTGCAATATAATGTATCAGTGAACTTGTGATGATTTTAATCAACATTTAAAGTACAACAAAGTAGGCTTGTATGATGATTTGTCGAGGACGTTATTTGTCGAAAATGTTTAAAGTAGAACAAAGTAGGCTTGTAAGATGTGTTAAATGTAGGAACTGTTCTGAAAGAGGTGATCACCTGGAATGTTTTATGTGTTACATTAGCTTAATTTAAGTTAATACGACATTCTATATGTTGCACTTATGGTTATAATGCACTGTCTGTGTAAACATGGTCACAATTACTTCATTTCCAGTTACGAAAGAATTTGTAAACAACTGTGTTGACTTACTGTGGTATTGTAGTTATTATGTGTTGGTGTCAAGTTTAACTAGTTTATCTTAAATAACGTTTAATGGGTCGGTGAACCTGCAGAAACGAGTGGTGGCATTGAAGACGCTAAAGCGCAACCTAGAGTTGGTCTCACGTGTGACTGCTGAAATGTTTAACGATTTGAAAGATGATGAGCACGTAATGCAAGGGGGTGACGACGTGGGTGAAGACGGAATCACATTCACCCAAGCTATCAACCACCCTGATTTTGTCTTGGTTTTTGAGAGAGTAAGTAACCACCTAACGGATGCAACTAATGTTACGTGCTCCATGCCGTCATTTTCACTTGGGATCCCGGAGCTTGATGAGTACAACGAAAACGCTGCACGTCAACCGGTTCCAGCTACATCAAGGCAGACACGTCAAAGCTCTAGGATTGCAAAGAAGGTGGATGACGGGCAATCCAACGTGGTGAATAAGTTGCCAATCCGAAAGAAGACTAAATGAATATAAAGTAGTGATAAACAATTATTGTCGGCCAATCTTTTATGAACTTCAATTTTGTCAATGCGTGTGAATACATGCGGTTGTTTTAAATAGCTATTCTGTCATTTTGAATTGGGGGCATGTCCCAAATTTATTGAGTTTGAAGACGTAATGGTATTTTGGTATGCCATGTTTTGGAATGTGTATTTAGTTCGAAATCATTTCATTAGTTTGCCACAAATACTTATATGCGACATAAAGTACCCACTTTTAGAGTTAAAGTACCCATTTTAAGGCTTAAAGTGACCAGTTAAAGAGATGTTAAAGTGGTCACACAAGACTTACTCTTAGTTTGGTGGATATATTTCGGAAATTCGAGACTATAATTTCTTTATTTGTATGAATTGAATCTGTGACAATTAGTGAGTATATTAATTATTGTTGTGACCAGTGTTAAATAAATAGTGACCGCCGTTTGCGTTCGAATTTTAGTATAAATCAAAATATTGATCACTTCAATGGTATTACTATATTAGAAAACTCTTGTTGTATGTTTTTAATATATTAGTTTACAAATGGTGTTAATGGTATACTACTTAGAGACCTTTAGTTTTCCTACACATAAATATTTAGTGATCATATTAACTTATTTTGGTAACCCTTTTTCATTCTCTGGTGTGTAAAGATTGGTGTAAGAAATTGTTTTACTTAAAATCTAGTGACAAAACCTATAAATGTCGTTACTGTTTGACAAATTGTGAACAAATGATATTTCAACTAAATGAGTTTGGAAAACAGGTAACAAACTTTCATAAACGTAAGTCACAGCTGAAAAACAGGTTAAATATTGCCTAAAGAATCAGATTTCACACAGCAAAATGATCATATAAGACGGGGGGAGGTACGTAAGTCACATCCTGGACTTCTTCAGAAGCGGTTGCACTCTTCCTCCTTCTTTTTGTACCTTCAACTGCACTTTTTTTCCTCTTAGATCTTCCTTTAGTAACTGAACGGGGAGGGTCAAGAACAGCATTCATATGCGTGTGCACATCCCTTGAGTCATGTTGTAAAGTTACCATCAAGTTCGAAACTTCTTGGAGGTCTCTTTCGTATGCTTTCTCTAGTAGTGCTCGAGCTTCAGGTATGTCTTGGCACTTCATAATCAGATTATGAAACTTTCTTAGAGTACAAGTTCTCCAACTTTTGAGGTTGTGGTCTTCGGTACGTTGTGAGTCACATTCTTCAAACCGTTTCCACACATCGTACTTAACGTATTTAGTCCACCGTTTGCAAATGTATCTTTCAGGGATCTTGGAAATGGAGTGGAGGTGCAACACACGAATAGAATGGAAGCAAAGCAATCCTGCCTCTTGGAAACTTCGGCAGGTGCAATCAATAGACAGTTCATCAGCATCGAAGGACACAACGTGGGCAGCGTCGCCACCTGACGTGTCTAAATAAACTTTATATACATGTTTATGACCTTCAAGACGACACCGTTCTGCTTGTGTTCCCATGGCAATTCCAAATTCCTTTTCGAATTCACGAAACAGAGTAAGAGTGTATACTTCGGAAGCATGTTGTAGTAAACCAGACATATGAAAATAAGATGTAGGATTTGATCTAGAGCATTGAAATTCATTTTTCTCCTCGTCTCGTCTCCATCGCTTAACAGTCTCGGAAAATATAGCAAAAAATTCTGTTAACGAAGTAGTCTTTGAAGCATTGAAGGAAATGGCATGGTTCGTACTCTCACTTCTTTGAGAGGAAAGTAAACCAGCAGAAAAAAAAAAGTCCTTGCTTAGAGCCGTGCACCATTTGGTTTATATGTCGTACAAACGCGTAAACCACGGATTGTTTTGTAAACCATAATGTACAATCATCTTTTTCCATTCTAGCTCAAACTCCTCTTCATTATAACAGTTTCGAAGACATTTGTTGAATGCACGTTGAAAAGTGTAATCATGTTTCAGTGATCCGAAGTGAGACATTACATTTTGTTGTATGTGCCATAAGCAAATACGATGCCTGGACATTGGGAATACCTGACAAAGTGTAACCACATTAAGCCTAAATGTGACCATATTATAAGTAACAGTAACTAGAATTCATAATAACAGTTTCCAGTTCCCAGAAACATATACATTGTGACAACTACAGATTTTCTAATTCAATGCCTTGTGATTGAGGTTAATGTAACGACATTTATACAAAAGGTGACTTGAATTCAAGATATCGTAGCAATTATTAAAAACTCTGTAAAATATTGGAAAACGACATCAAGTAAATTGTGACATACCTGACAAGTAAAGTGTAACCACATTAAGACTAAATGTCACCATATTACAAGTAACAGTGACAAGAATTCATAAAACAGTATCCAGTTCCCAGAAACAGATACATTGTGATAACTACAGGTTTTCTAATTCAATGCCTTGTGATTGAAGTAAATGCAACAATATTTATACAGAAGGTGACTTGATTTCAAGTTATCGTAGCAATTTATTAAAAGCTCTGTAATTATTGGAAAAGGACATCAAGTAAATTGTGACATACCTCCTTAATTGCGTTCGACATAGCTTGGTCTTGGTCGGTGAATATAGAACGGGGGAATCGGTTACCACCCATAGTCAATGAGAGTCTTCTGCGTGTTTTACTGTCACCAGAATCTGGTGTATTATCATCACCACATACTACACCAGATTTTTTACCCTTAGCTTCCCCTTCACATGAGCAGAGTAAGTACTTTTCGGTGATAATACCATTAGGGCCGCCACGTCTCCTAGTTGTTGATTTACGAATGCTAAATCCAATGGCCCTCGAGTATTGCTTATATAGTTCGTGCAATTCCATTCAGCTACTGCTCTTGACCCCAACAAGTGAACCGCATATATCAAACCCAGGCGGTAGTTCAGGAAGACCTACAAAAAAATCAGAAATTATAACGCATGAAAATATTACGAAATTACCTTCGTAATATTATTAGCTAAAGTATACCTGATTGTGGCACACGCATTTCATTATCGTTGCCAATTGCGTCACCTACCAACAAAATAAAGAGTTAGATTTACTAAGAGACATACGTTTTAAGTAATTCCCTTAATGAACAAATCTGAGATAACCATACCTTCATTTAACAATTCTTCTTGAACAAAATCACCTGCACGTCGATGAAACAGAAAGTTATGAACTGTGACCAGAATAAGATTCAGCGTGACGATATTCAGATAAAACGTTACCACTACAAAGCAAGACTTATACCTGATGCGTCATCACCGCTCACTTGTCGTCCAACATTATCGTCGCTAATTAATTCGCCTATGAACAAAAAAAGGAACTTAAAAAACTTATGAAGATAAGAACAAATAATGTCAATGACGAATAAGAGAGAAACATACCTTCACTTAATAAATTACCTTGAATGTACTCACTGCACATTGATAAAATAAACAATTAATTAGTGACCAAATAACAAATCATCACAATGATAATTATTTAAAACGTAACAACAGAAAAGCAAAATACATACATGTGCCGTTATCAACTACGAGCATCTGCAATTCTTCGTTGGATCTATGATAACATGTTAGGTCATCATCAGTAAGGGGGAAACTCATTCAAATCAAAATTCATAGTGATTATATTTTATTGTATGTAGAAATTTAATCACTTCAAAATAAACTTCTGATTTGTAAAATTGAATATTGAAGAGATGAAGATGCAAATTTGGAAAAACGCAGCATGAGTAATTATTCAATTAATCGAAGCATGGGAAAACAAAACAAGCATAGAGTATATAAAAATACATACCTTGTAACTTCCACATGAAATTAATTATGTAAACTAATTAAATAAGTTGCATCTTCCCCAAGGATTAATGATTGAAGAATTAGTACTGCATTAAACTTCACTTCGCTGAAATGAAGACCGTCTGATAAGAGGCTATGTGTTAGACGGTCTGATTTAAGTGTTTTTGACTCTTTTTATTTTTTAGAGTTGTGTTGTAAGTGCACCCTCTTTCGTATTCCATAGAGTGGCATAGACCTGTCATTGGGTCATTATCTACAATTTATTCATCTAGTGTAACATCGTAGTTGTTTGCCAATTTTTGTAGTCAAAGTTTGTGTAAAATTTTTTGTTTTTGTGTGCAGAATTAGGTCAAACGTTATGTTTTTTCGAGGCAATGTTTTGTGTGAATTATCGACCTTTTATTTTTTATGCTCGTCTCAATTTATGGTAAATTACGGAGACCTTTTGACTTGTTACTCATAGGCTTATATAGTTATATATGTCATATAGGAGTATGATTTTACTAGCCCTGTCGCTAATACTCTTATAACTTGCAGGGCCGGCCCTATGGGTGTACGGGCCGCACCACCGCACAATAGGGCCCAATTCGTTTAGAAGACCCATTAAAAAAATATTTCCTAAATACAAAAAGCATATTAATGGTTAATTAGAGGGAGAATAAGAGACTAAAATAACTTCCTCATAATTATTATTCTCAATTCCTAAAATTAAAAAATTCAGATTCTTATTTTGTTCTTCTACCCAAATTAAATTCTTCTCCTCCCTATTATATAATTCAAAATGAATGTACAAAATTGCAACACTTCTTCAAACAAAATAATCAAAATACACAAAATTATCAATATTTTTCATCAATTATACACAATTGTGGGTTCTTCTACGTTAGTTTTGCAATTTTCAGGTATTTTTTCTTTATTTAATTTTCCATGATTTTGTTACTATTTACAAATTACTAATTGATGTTTTAGATATTGTTGTAAATCAAATTTTTATCAATTTATGAATTGCATCGTTTTTTTTTCGAATTTTCAAAAATCCTAATGTTTAATGCTAAATCTAATTTTTTTAATTTACGTTTATGGTATTGTAATTTAAAATTTTCAATTCATTTATATTTTTAAGTTTTTTATTACTAATTATAATATAATTCATTAATTAATTCTGTATTTGTATTATTTTGTCAATATTGACTTTAATTTTTGAATTATATTGTGTTACTATTATTTTTACAAGACATCAAGTGAGCAAAAAAGTGAAGTAGACAATCCTAAATTATTTAGGTGTTTTCTTTACATCTCTAAGTTTTTTTTTTGTTTTTAAAAGGTTGAATTATTAAATATGCATCCTAAAACTAGAAAATATGATTCCGGTTATGAAAAACGTAAGAAAAAAAGAATAGAAGAAATAATTCATTCTCAAAGAGGCGCTCTTGATAAATTTATTGTGAAAGACACAAATAATTAATAATGTTGATGTCAATCATGATGAAAATTTGGATGATGGTCTCACTGATGATAATAGTAGTACACAATTGGTCGATAATCCAATTGAAACGGTACAAAATGGCAATAATATTCCTTCTGATGATGTCAAAAATGATAATTTTGACAATGATTATGTTAATTTTGACGAAACTATTGATGTTGATGATGATATTAGTGTTGAAAATGATGTTAACAATGATGATCATGTTATTTTTGAGGAGAATGATGATGCTAATAATGATGTTGATATTTATGATCCTGAAAATTGGGATAAATTGGATGCTAAATTAATAGACATTTTAGCGGTTAATGGCCCAAAAAGAAATTTAAGTATTGTTTAAGGTCCTGATGATGATTTAAAGAGACACTAATCATCAATCCATTATACAAGAATTTTGGCAAATGAGGAAAAATTGGATAGAGAATGGCTTGTTTTGTTTTTGTTGTAAATTATTTAAAAACTATAAGGAAGGGGCGATTTAGTAACGGGGGGATACAATGATTGGGCTTACCTTAGTTTAAGATTAAAAAAATGAAACGATCGAGTGTGGAACATGTTAAGAATATGACTGTTTGGTATGAATTGCGTTTAAGATTAGGCAAGAAACAAGCGATTGATGAAGTGGCTCAAAAACAAATACGTAAAGAGAAGGAATTGAAAAAATGTCTTATTAAGAATTATTTCAATTGTTAAATTTCTTGCTAAAACTAATCTTGCATTTCGTGGCAATAATGAGAAATTATATGTGAATAGTAATGGAAATTTTTTAAGCTTAGCTGAGATGTTAGTAGAGTTTGATCCCATTATCCAAGAGCATGTTAACCGTATAACTAATAATAACACCCATTATCATTATCTTGGTCACAAGATACAAAATGAGTTGATATGTTTGCTCGCTTCTAATATAAAATCTGAAATCATCAAGAAAATTAAACAAGCAAAATATTCTTCTATTATTCTTAATTGTACTCCTGACACTTGCCACATTGAACAAATGTCCATGATATTGCGCTATGTGTATGCATCTTCAGATGGATTTCAAGTTGAAGAATCTTTTTTAGGATTTTTACATGTACATGTAAATGACACTAGTGGTTTAGGACTATTTGATGCTATGCAAATTGAATTGAAATCTCTTGAACTTGATACACATAACATTGGAGGGCAAGGATATGATAATGGTTCTAATACGAAAGGTAGACACCAAGGAGTGCAAAAAAAAATTGTTAAATTTGAATCGTAGAGCATTTTATACGCCATGTGGTTGTCATAGTTTAAACATAACATTGTGTGACATAGTAAATACATGTGGTAAAGTTAGAGATTTTTTTGGAATCATTCAACGCAAATACACTATATTTGCTAACTCTACTAAAAGGTGGCAAATTCTAAAAGAATACGTAAAAGGTTTGACTCCTAACTCATTGTCATTCACACGTTGGGAGAGTCGTATTGATAGTGTAAAGGCTATAAGATATCAACTGATTGAATTTTGAGAAACTTTACTTGAAGTTAGAGAAGTAGATAATGATGGTAAGATCAAAAGTGAAGCCAAATCTCTTGCAATGAATGAACTTGGTAATTTTGAATTTTTGGTGTCAATAGTTATTTGGTATGAAATATTATATTCTGTTAATGGGGTTAGTAAACATTTGCAAACAAAAGACATGTTTATTGATGTTGCTATTTTATAAGTGAATGCGTTGATTTCTTATTTTGAAAAGTATAGAGAAAATGGATTTTCAAAAGCTATTGATACAGTCAAACAAATCGCTAGTGAGATGAATATTGACCCTATTTTTTCTAAAACACGTGAAGTTAAAAGAAAGAAACACTTTGATGAGAATATATATGATTCAATAAGGTTATCTGAGGAGGAATCGTTTAGAATTAATTTTTTTTTACAACTTTTGATCAAGCAATATCTTCGCTCAAAAAAAGGTTTGAACAATACCAAGAATATGAAAATTTATTTGGCTTTTTGTTCACTAGTGATAAATTGTTTTCAACATATGATTTGACTTTAGAGTCTTGTTGTATCAATCTTGAAAAGGCACTCAAACATAATGGACACTCTGATATTGATGGAAATGCATTGTATTTGGGGTTAAAATATTATAAATAATTCATGCCTAAGAATAAAATGGGTCCAATTGATATTTTAAATGATATAAAAAAGGTTGGTGGTTGTAGTCCTAATGCAGTGATAGCATATAGGATTTTGTTGACGATTCTGGTAACGGTTGCCTCTGCCGAAAGGAGTTTTTAAAATTTGAAGTTGTTGAAATCATATTTGCGTTCGACAATGTCACAAGAGCGACTCAACTGATTAGTAATGATAACTATAAAAAACTAATATTTTGGAGAATTAGAATTGTGTAGACTTAATTGATGACTTTGTTTCAAAAAATGCAATAAGAAGTTTAATTTTCAAGTAAATATGTGGAATCTTAGATAGCCTTTATTGAGCATACAATAATATGTACTCCGTATTGAATAATTTTGAAATTTTTGTACTGTTGGAAAAAAAAATTGTTGTTTCAAGGGGCTTCATTTTTCGCACAGGACCCCAAACTCTTGAGGACGACTGTGATCCTTGACCATTTCATCTGTTAGTAAACAATTCTTATCTAGATAGCTCAAAATGATGAAAATTTCATCGAGCACTATATTAAATGGTTGCTACTTTACAATAAAAGGACGCACACTAGTGAATTATGTAGTATGAGATGCAAAATATAACTAGTGAAAAGCTACAACCAATGCATGTGTGTCATTCAAATAATCAAACACATGTCTCGTTGTTTATTAAATTATGATGAGAGAATTAATGATATCCTATTGTAATTGTATAAGTTAGCCTCACTGTAGACATAATCATTAGAAGAAATATACTTGCTCCTCTATGGTTAAGAGAAGGGCACAAAATACATGCAAGTTCAACATGATATCGATACCCTTTCTTATATCAATTAGTCTCTTATAAGACCGTCTTATTGTATCTTAAAATAAGACCAACCCAACTTTCAAAACCATACCCACTTTTATTTTTCAAATACTTCAAATGAATAACCAACCATCATTTCAAGAAAAAAAAATAAAAATTAATTAAAAACCCACCAAATACGTAGAAGTTGTAGGGTTTACAGTTACAAAATCTTACCCAAATATTCTCTCCTCATTTTATGGACTTTTCACATGCACAAGCCATTTCACCACGCCAAAACCATTCTTCTCCATTTTCCCCTAAAAAATTGTTTCTCTGTCATTGAAGAATGATCGTTTGACCTTGTTTTTGTTCTCGTAAGCACAATCAATCAATTATCTTTTTATTAATCTTATTTTGTATCTATTTTTTACTCTAATTAAATGTTCCATTTGATTACAGAAAAATGGTGAGAAGTAGATTTGTGTCAATACCTCTCAAATCGAAGAGGAACGATGTTCAAGAAAAAGGTAATTTTTAAACGTATTTTTAAAATTAAAATACCAAAATTAAAATTTATTGTATTGTGTGTATTAACAAACAACGAATTTATTTCGTTCCCTTTGTGAATTATTTGTACGTCGATGTTGATTTTTATCAAGATTTATTTTGTTGTTACTTCTTGTATTGTTTGTTTATCAAATTGTTCCTCTTTGATATACTGTAAATGTGTAAACATGGAAGAACAACGACAACCAATACAATTTTAAAACCTCTGATATATGTTTCCAATTTGCATAGTATGAAATGCTTTGTACTTAGTATTACCTATTTCGTTGGAGGTCAAGTATACATTTGTACCTTTTATGCACTTTGCCGAATTGTAGTTAGTATGAACTGTTTTGTACTTAGTATGAACTTTTTCGTAGTAGGTTAAGTGTACATTTGTACATAGTATGCACTATTTCGTACCCAACTTTTACTTTGTATGATCTATTTCATACTCCACTTTTGCTTAAATAATCTATTTCCATCACTTAATTTGGATATCTTGTCTAGAACTCTCTGTGTTTCCACTCATACAATATTGGACATTTGAAGATCTAAAAATGAGAGTAAGGGAAGAAACACCAAGGGCAGAGAAACCGGGAGGAAAATACGGAATGGGTGAATGGGATACTACTGTCTACCCCGTTACTAAGTGACTGTTAACGACTGGCACAAGTAACACCATGCCTTCTCATAACAAGTTACCTAAAAATGGAAGCCATGGTGCACGATGGATTTACTTTACACTGCCCGATGATTTACCAATTGATGAAGAAATAAAAGAAAAGAGTGATAATGTAAGTATTTACGTATTCCAACATTGTCGTTTGCCCGATTTGTACCTATTTGACCACTTTTGATGCCTGATTATTAGTTTCTGGTACCTTTTTAAATATGGTACCTGCAGTACTTGATTAGTATCTATCTGACCACCCGCTATATTTGGTTACTAGTTTTTGGTATCTACTTATTAGTTTTTAGTAATTGTTTTTAAAGTGTATCTGGTCAAATTCATTTTTCATATCATTTATAGGAATACGATCAAGTGTTGTAGCTGATGAAACGAGATTTAGAGCTTATACCACGCTTGCATATGGAAAGAGTTAGAACGTTAAAGAATAAGGCCGAAGGTGAAGCTCCGTGTAATATTCTAGTAGATGAGATGGAGATCTCGTGGTCAGAAGCTTTCAATGACACAAATTTTATTCAAGAGTTAGACAATTTCATGAGGATTAGGATTCAACACAGAATAAGAAAGCATGGAACTTTGGCTAAAAATCCACGAGCTAAGAATACTTTAGCCAAGAAAAGTTTGCAAGCTAAGAAGAGAAAGAATTAGGCAGTCGTTTATCGTTTCATCACCTAAATTATTAACTTTATAGGTTGTACCTTTGAGGAATTTGCTTTTGATGTTGATCGTATGGTCTCAAACTATGGCATATTGGTGTGCCGAACTTATTTATGTTAGATGTTTGTACTCTATGTTTCTAATCTATTATAGAACGTATTGAGCATTGTATTAAGTCGACTATATGAGTGTCTTATTTTGTTGTGGTCATTAATTTAAAAGAAATCGTACCTTTTTATATTGTATGGTTTGTTGTTTACGTAATTGATAATTGTGATCATTTTGTACGACTCATATTTATTTTCGTTTTGTTTTTTTTTTCTTTTTTTTGCGTATGTCTCTCATGACATGTTTTCATAGTAGATTAGTTTGAGACCGTATGAAAACAATATCTTACTTGGTTATCAAAAATATTAGTGACTATCATTAATATAATGGCGAC
>JAUEKU010203583.1:0-17028 GCA_032274805.1 Gypsophila paniculata | reverse complement strand
ATATATATATTTAAATATTATAGATTATCTTTGTTAAAAAAACCACCTGGGACAAAAATATGTTGTGATGTTATATTTTATTTTGGAAGATAATTATTCATTTCATTTATTCTCAATTGAAATAAATGTATGTAATGAGATCGTATCTCACTTAGGGCTTTTAGACCGTATTTTAAAAAAATCGATGTGAGACTAATATATAATTATGATATAGGTTATCTAATCTATTTAAAAATTATATTTACGATATTATATTTATATATTTTTTAGAACCATATTTTATAAAAATTTAAATTTAAAGAAGAGTAAAATGTCTTAATACATTCACATTTACCAATGTTTTATCTGGGTTATATCATTATGATTATTAATTAATCATTAATTAGCCCAGTTAGGTGGTTATTAATTGATCAAAGTTTTAATTTATGTTAGTTTTTTCAGGGTTTGTTTGTGTAATGATCGATGTGGGAGATTTCTATATACATATTTTGATATGTCTGTTTTTTCAAAATTAATTGATTTATTTTAGAATTAATGACTACGAAATTTATACTTATTTGATTGCATTTTTCGAGATGAATCTAATGGTGTCACTTTTATATTTTTTTTTGACAAATATATTTTATGAGAATTGAAATTCAATGACTTACCTAAAACTCACTAATATATTATAGTTAAAATAGGAAAGTAATATTTCTAAAATAATATTTTTTGCTCTATTTAAATAATTCAATTTAATTTCCAAATGACGCAATATAATTGACTTATAACCCCTTGAATTAAGGAGATGACTCGAAAAAGCTCTCTTTTATTAAAATATTAAGATTAAGATTATTACAGCACCAGAGTGTACGACGCTGAAATGGCACAGCAGATGACGTAGAAGGACACGGTGAAGTGACGTCACTATACATGAAACCCATGTCATGGACGTACACTTCACGAGACTTCTCATTTTCCACATTCGCATTTAAGACGAGTTATTCGTATTAACCTTAAAACGGATTAAATAATAATTCACTTGTATATAAAATATGACAAAAATTTTGATATTTTTTAGACATTTTATTTTTATTTAATAATACATATTTGATCCGTTGAAATTTAAGATTGATATACTCATTTTAACTCTCAAAGATGACTTTACACCTCATTTTTAGACCTTTTCTTACTTCTTTCTCACCATGTGGTATCACTCTTGCATAGTGGTGTAGTATATTCATATTTTATCGCACGAATTAGTTTGAAGAAGTCTTTTCTTTTTATCCAATAACTAAGGAGTATTATTATGACAAGGTTTACTTAATTGTTTGAACAAAGTAAAAATATGGAGTAGTATTTTGAGTGGTGACGATTATAATTAGCTACTCATTGATCCGCTAGTCAAATGGTAGATTTACCACATGTATAAAGATTTATGCGAGTTCATTACGAGTGATATTATCGGTAAATTGGTGACTATAATAATATTCACGTTTACATAAAGTAGTGCCATTTTTAATTTTTAAAAAACATTAATTAAAAGATTAGAGCTAAATAAACCCTATTGTAAAAGAAAATGTGTACATCTTTTATTCTGTCCATCCAAAATTTAAACAAGTTAGGTCCTTTACTTTTTATACTATTTATGTCGTCATTTTTACTTTCGAGACACTCAATTTTTCTTCAATACATACATATTAGACAGGTCCGTCTTGAAAAATTTGGAGGCCCGATGCAATCTTTTAATATGAGGCCTCACTGATAGTTTTGATGATATTCTATTTTATTGTCGTATAAATGTGTAATTGATTTTTGAGGCCCCTCAAAAACGGAGGCCAAGTTCCGTTGCCCGTGTTGGCCGCCCTGTTACTCTGTTAGACACCCCTGATATTAAATATCATCACATGTAAACTCTATGAAATAATTTTTACTATAAGAGTCAACTATATAAATTTCATAATTTCCTTTCATCACATTTTTGTAAATTAAATATCAAAGCCTTACATCTAAAAACAAAAACTTAATAATAAATAAAAGTCTAGACCTTAAAGTCACCATCAAAAATCACCTAAAATTTGATGACTTTGACCATAATTGGTGGATGTTCACCCATAAATACACCAACCATTAACATTATAATCTCCCCCTTTCTTACTCTTTGTTATATTTTTCAACCCTTTCTTTTTCTTCTCCTTATTAAGCAATATAATGTCTAGCACTAGTGAATGGTTCCACTTCCCCCAAAACACTAACAACAATAACAATACTAATACTAATAATAATACTACTCCCTCGGTTCGACACGTGGCACCTTCCTACGCCGCCACGTCATCACCCGACATATTTTTCTCGGGAGCCGTGTCCGAATCGACCGTGGTCTCGGCTCCCGGCCCGGCCCAGATAGGCCCGGTGGGCCGGGTCGGGAAGCCCACCCGAAGACGGACCCGGGCCTCGAGGCGGACCCCCACCACGTTGTTGAACACGGATACTACCAACTTCCGGGCCATGGTCCAGCAGTTTACGGGTGGGCCGGGTAGTTACCCTCCTACTTTACCCGTATTGGGCCCTCAACGGTTTAATGTTGGGCTGGGCTTGCAGTTTCCCATGGCCCAAGTGCAATATGGTAATACTACTATGTCAATGTCATCATCATCGTCCAATAATAATAGTAATAGTAATAATATAAATACTCGGAATAATAGTAGTAGTAACGGTAATAGTAATAATATATCGACCGGGCTGAATGAGGTCGATAATATTATCAATCGTGACTTGTATTTTACTACGGGAAGCAATATTAATAATGTTGTGAATGGTGGATCGACATCTAGTGAAAATAGAAGTAATAATAATTTTCATTTTTAATCAAAAACGTTGGCATATTGTAGTCTGTAAAGTGTAAGATGAGATCATTATTGTATACGTATAACAGTTCAATTACGTGCTGTACACTCTAGCTGATTCACAAATGAAATACTCTATTTAATTTAATTTAATGTTTTCTTAATAGAGTATAAAAATTTGATTGAATGCTTACCTCACTTCCATATTATACTATAGTCTATACATGATAATAATTATGAGTAACAAATAACAAAAAAGTTATAAATAAGTGAGGTGACAATGTGGAAGAAGTCAATGGAATAGCACAAATTTATTTGTCTAAAATATTGTACTTGGTATATTAGTTTTTCTTCTAATTAATTTTTATGCAATTGTCCTATTTTTTTATGGGTACTTTTATGTAACTTTTAGAAATGTTTAGTTTTATTTTGAGCATATAATATATGGATATGAATTGATACTATGTATCTGAGATACGCTTCCTACATATTCTATATATTTCTAAATACTAGTTTAATTGAATTTTGTACAGATATACGGAGTACATAAGGTCGTTAGGCTTACGTCATTATTCCGTATTAGCGGTGGTTGAAAATTACTTAGCTTTGTTTCGCATGGTTGCTTTATGAGCGAAACCTACTTGCATAGAAAGAGATGTGAAAATTATAATGTTTTTCTCGTGATCATTATTGAGTAAAATGTAATGATAATTACTTGAATAAAACGAGCACGATAAGCATTATAATTGTCAATTTTTGTCGTCGTATACGTATAATAATTTCGATAATTACTTTTTTCAAAATTTCAATATTTTACGCCGAAAGCACGTGGTGATTAGTCAGCATTGATTTGGTGATTGAAGAGCTCTAAAACAAGTGTAATGGAAATGGGGAATGCATGAACACTATAATTAACTCTAGCTAAATCACTCTAAATAATTGCACCAATGAAATTTCTTATTCTACAAAAGTTATCTTTGAGTCTTTGACTTGGCTTTTAGCAAACTAGTCATATTCATGTTTAGACGCGTTTTTTTTTTAACCAAAGTTAGACCAAATTAAATAGTTCATGACAAAATCTTACGTGAGATCGTTGTACGGCGTACAACGGATCTCTCATTGGTTGATTGTCACTAATTATTATAATTAATTTAGTGTTCAACTAATAAGAGATCCGTTGTACGATATACAACGGTCTCATGAGAGACTAACTCATACAGTAGTTTATTAATTTCACAAAGTCTAAGTAATTACGATTATACACAGTAAATTACATACGTATAATTATTTTATTTTATATTTTAATTATTCATTTAAAATGTTTTTATTTTATTTCAGTGGCAATTTAAAATTATATCATTATCTTTCATAAATTTTACTCGTAAAAGCTAACGTCCGATAGAATACGTACAATATTATTTATCCAATAATTAATGAGACTAAAATTTCAATAACATATGCACCATGCATGTATAGAGTGATTTCATACGGAGTAATAAAATGGGAGTGTATCAAAGTAGTGAGATTTTTTTTAGAGTGATTGTAATGGAGTTGAAGAAATTTATTTTCTTTTAAATAATAAGGGATAAAATGTTTAATAAGATAAATCAACTCGCACATGTAATTATGTAAGTAACTATATAAGCGTGTGAACTCCTTACTAGTTAGAGTTGAATTTATTTCAAATAGATTTGAGAATAAAATTTTGGTGCATTTATAGATACACTAAAAAACAATAAAAGTAATTAAATATTACTCCGTACTCCTTAGATTTTACCGTCCTAATTTGTAAAAGTCGGTAAAAAGTATTTTTTCAAAAAAAGTAAAGATATAAATGACAAAATCAGTAGATTTTACAGTGTGAGACGATCTCATAGGATCAGAGACCCATCGCAAAACGAGTAACAACTTATGTTTGACAGAAACATGTGATACCGTTTTCAAAAAAAAAAAAAAAAAACATGTGATACCATATAGTAGTACTACGGAGTATTATGCTTCAGATGTTTTAATGTTTACATTTGGTGCTTTACATTATCAGTCATTCTAAACACACTAGGGTTGGTGATCTTCTATACTAATATCATCAATATGCCTACTTACTCTAATGTGTCTCCACGTTCGTTTTGTTCACCAAATTTAAATGGTACCGTTGTATATTATTATAACATGTACTCCATGTATATGACCTAGCTTCGCATTATAAAACTAAAGTAATGAAGTATGTCTTAGCTTAATATTTATGATATATATATCGTGGATACTAGGTTCGATGTTTGATTTTTCCTCCCCAGATATGTGGATCCTCACCATTTTGACGAGAGAGTTTGTCTGATTATTTTCAAACATTTATCACTAACTGAAGGGATCATAAATTGATAATCTTATCTTATAAATATGAGTATTTTTTTGTTTTGTATCAAGAGAAATTGGTTTACCTGATTTGCATAAGTGTTTTCTTGATTTTATTATTTAGGGGTAAAGTAATTCACCAAATCACTAGAATTTTGGTAGAAATAACAAAAAATTACGAATATTAAAGTTGGTTGGTGTGAATGGTAAGAACTCTTATCTCTTAATCAAAATATGACCATTATTACTCCCTCCATTTTATTGATAAGAGCTCATTGGGGTTTGACACGAGTTTTAAGAAAGTGAGAAAAAATAGGGGTATAATGATATTTTCAATAATATGGAAGAGGTGTGTGGAAAAATGTTAAAAAATAAGGTTATTTTAGTAATTTTCAATGAAAAAAAGTAGATGAATTTGAAAATGAGCTAAATGAGTGAAATTATCAAAAAAGGAAAGTGAGATTAAATGAGTGAAATAGAGAGAGTACTAATGTGCGATTACTATATCCATTCTTAAATAGACTATACGATCATTTTCACTCCATACTCATGGAAAAAACGATAGTTACTTTGATGTATTACATCAAATACAAAGTTCCCCGAGTTTTAATATAAAATTTTTGTATGATTTATTTATTGCATACTCATTACTTCTTTTTTTACAAAGGCTCAATACACGATGACGTAATACACCGACCGCACTTCCCCATTTGTAGACATTGGACATGTGGCACTATGCTAGGTACTCCATAGTTGATTAAAATGAGTTTTAATCCAAAGAAGCTCTTATCTATAATTTTCATTTTCATTTCCTTTTTTATTTTGGCGGGGTGTTGAAAATGGCTACTACTACTTCACTCTCGCTACTTCAATTAAACCTCTTCAACTGCGATTTCTCTCCCAAAACTCGTCGTTTTGCCTCTCCTTCTCTTTCCTCTTCTCCAATACGTCGTCGTTTCATGTATTATTATTATTATTTCTCTTCCTTTTCTTTTATTTTAATTGAATTCGTGTTATATATATATATATACTCTTCTATTTACTTCCTTAAATTATGTTTTTGTTGTAATTTTTTAGCGGTTAATTAATAAGCAAGTCTCGTGAGTGACCGTCTCACACTAGACAAAGAGCAATTGTGAATTTTGAACTCACAAAAAAATATAAATAAAAGAATTTATAAAGTATGGAGTAACTACTTTTTGTGAGGGGTAAGGTTATTGTGAGACGGTCTCATTCAAAAGTTTATGTTAATCTTGTTTAATTATTCATCGTTTATTTTCTTCGACTCCGTAATTACTACTACTTTATGAGTTAATTTAATAATTTATAGTTTGATTTTTTTTCTTTTTAATCTTTGATTGTATGACGAATGTTTGTTAATTTTGTTGTATGTAGTACTGATCATAATGACATCTCATGTTCGTAATCGTTATTCGTAAACGTATCGAATTGAATGATGCTCGGCAATCTAATGTTTTCTAAGAATTGAAAGAGGTGTTGAATTTGTGTGTGTTGTTGTTTTAGACAGCAAATATTAGTTGCTGTTTGTTGTACTGATCGTAGTGACTTCTCATGTTTGTAATCAATCGTAAACGTATCGAATTGAACGATGTTTGATAGTCATATGCTTTCGAAGGATTGAAAGACGATTGAGTTTGCGCTTGTTCTTGTTTTACACAGCAAATAGTTGCTGTTTGTAGTACTGATCATAGTGACTTCTCATGTTTGTAATAGTAAATGTATCGAATTGAACGATACTCGACAATCAAATGTTTTCTAAGAATAAAAAGAGAATTGAATTAGTGTCAATAGTGTGTATTATGGATGGATTTCTACAATAGATAGCTGGAGATGTCTAGGTAATAAACCTTCAATTTAATTTGGTGAATTAGTGTGTATCTATTTACCTTTTTATTTTGGTAATAAATGTAAGTTGACCGTTTCGTGTGAAAGAAAATCGAATTTCGATACTGTTATCATCCAAAATCCGACCTCATGTCCCCTATATGATCTATAGATCAAATAATGTTTTTAATAGGAAACGGTCAATTTATGTCTGCTGCCTAGAAAGATACACAAATGACTAAGAGACTGAGATAGAGCAATTCATGGATTATATGTCAGGAGTAGTAACTCACATTTTAAGTTTCAGAGCTTTTATGGTAAAGTATTTGATACTCAGAAACTTTATTAACACTCAAAAACTCAATTAATACTCGGAAACTTATTCATAATCCTATTTTATGAGATAGAGGGAGTAATATATTAGCCCAAACTTATTGAGACTTTTTAGTAGTTAGGGTTTTCGTCTCTTTTTTATTTTTATTTATTTATTTATTTATTTTTTATGTTAAAGAAGCTAAGTTCGGTTTGAATATGAACTCATTGAAGTTGGAGCATGTACTCTTAATTTGAGCAACTTTTTGACGTATTTTCCGAATTGCAGATGTCAATCATCCAGCACAGAAAAACCAAAGTCGAGGAACGTTTTGGACAACACAAGCAACCTGTTAACAAATTTCTTAAGCGGAGGGAGCCTCGGATCTATGCCAACAGCCGAAGGAGCAGTTTCGGATTTGTTTGGTCGCCCTCTTTTTCTAGCGCTATATGATTGGTTCTTGGAGGTGCCTCCCTTAGTTTCACAATGATTATCTTACTTGTTCAGCTGCCATGAATCGAAAACTGCTCCTCAAATTAGATTTTGACAATGTGGATTTCTAATTTATATCATCATAAGCATGACAAAACACTTGATTTGTTGTACTTCAGTTGTTTTTTTTGACTTTCTGCTGAGAAATTCGCAAACGTAATGAAACTTTTGCCTTATTCTCGGGGGAACAAGTTAGTTTGTAAAGACTAAAGTCATCTTGTACTAGTTCTGCTCTGTATATGGAAGTTAGAAGAGTAAGATAATCGTGTACTCCTCTTTGTTAGAGTTTTAGGACGTTTTTTTATTTTTTTATCATTAGTTTATCGTTGAGAGATAGATTTGTTTTCTTATTTGCTGTGCCTTGGTAATTATTCTGTTTAATCTGTGAACTATTTTCTTACAGCATGGATCAGTCTATAAACTTGCATTCGGGCCAAAAGCATTTGTTGTCGTCTCAGATCCAATCGTTGCAAGACATATTCTTAGAGAAAACGCATTCTGTTATGATAAGGTATGCAAGACCATATACGAAGTATTATTAACTGATAAACTGTTGGTCTAATTCATACATGCAACTGTTGATGGTTTCGTTGGACTGTGGAAATTAGTTAGGACTTAGGATAGCCATAAGAAGCTTGTGGAGCTCGACTTTTGCTTTTGCTAAGCAGATACAAGACATGAGTATCACTCTTTTTGTACTTATTTGTTTTTCTTTTAATGCACGGCGACTACTTTCCTAGACAAATCAGCATATGCTTGGCTGTATGACGATACACATGAGTCATGACGTCTCTCTTTCTTGATCTTTAATGTCTATCCTGTGCCAAATTCGCAAAATTACAGTGTTGGCTTGGCGAAGCTAATTTATATTCATAATTAGGATAACAAATTTGGTTTTCATCTCCAAAGGAACCAAAGAATCACTATTCTTTGGTTTGGTTTTAGATTATGTTGAAATTAAGCAAGATGACTCAACATACTAGCTTTCTTTTTAAAAGTGGTCACATGATGTATTGCACAATACAATTAATTCTACATCATTCATAGCCAGCCTCTCTATGCATGGATGAATCAATTGCATTCTATGTCATTAAAAAAATAGCATCTCCGTGTTGATAACACAGCAATAAGGGGGTCAGACGTACACATGGGTAAAGTTGCATACATCCGACTCACATTTGAAGCAATATGGTTATTTCGCTGGAATTATGGATATGATCAATCTAATATGCAACTTTGCTTCGGTTTTGTAGAAGCATTCTAGCTATAGTGCTGATATATATAGAATAATGGATTTTCTAACTTGGTTTTTTCAGAAGCATTCTTATTATAGTTCTGATTTTTGTCTTCTCATTTCTTAACTAGGGAGT
This sequence comes from Gypsophila paniculata, assembly GCA_032274805.1. Lineage (NCBI taxonomy): Eukaryota > Viridiplantae > Streptophyta > Magnoliopsida > Caryophyllales > Caryophyllaceae > Gypsophila > Gypsophila paniculata. The sequence goes on along the minus strand of JAUEKU010203583.1, from coordinate 7,831 downwards.
TCTTGCTGAAATCCTGGAACCGATAATGGGTAAAGGACTAATTCCTGCTGACCTTGATACATGGAAGCAAAGGAGAAGAGGCAAGCAGTTAATATCTATTCTTACATTCACATATCTTGCAGTGCGTTAACCTCTCTTTTCCAGCATATATATTTTCAGCTGACATCTATGATTTGAGTTAACCAATCTTAAATGAACTTTATTGCAGTTATTGCACCTGGTTTTCATGCTTTATACTTGGAAGCGATGGTTAGGGTTTTCACCGACTGTGCTGAGAGAACAACATTTAAAATTGAAAAACTACTTGATGATGTACACGGGAAGGAAACAATTGAGTTGGATTTAGAAGCAGAATTCTCAAGTTTGGCACTTGACATTATTGGACTTGGGGTTTTTAATTATGACTTTGGCTCAGTTACGAAAGAATCGCCTGTTATAAAGGTTTGCGTTTAAATTTTTTCACTTCAATAATAGCTTGACGAGCTAGCACTTGCTGGTATGCTATCTACGCATCTTCGTAACAGTTGGCTAGTGTCCTTAGTGACGATTTCTTCGGTAACTTGTTGGATATGTTAAAATCCCAAGCCTTATTAGCATCTTGAAAGTGTTTTGGGCCATCTTAAGCATCGCTTGCATGTGTATATGGCTATCATATGACTTCAAAGTTAAGGAAGCATCATCTTGAGATTCAAGGCAAGCTCCTTTTTGGGTATTGGTGATGTAGATGACAGGTTTTCTTGCTCGTTAAAGATGGCAGTTATCAGTTGGATTTTGATACTCTCTTTCTGGGCACAGCAATCCTAAAGAGAAACAAAATTAATTTCTTGTGGAAGCCTTTCAAAGCTACCACTGTGGTTTCTCTCTGAAGTTGGTTATGGATAAAGTAGTTCACCACACGTTTATACAAGAGCCTTCATTATCAGTAGTATTATCATTTTAGACGCTCCAACTCCAAGTGGGGGTATGGTGTCGTACGCAACCTTTCCCCTGCAATTGCCAATAACAGACAATCTTCACCTGACATACAACAACCATCTACAACTACAAGAGAAACGAAGCATTGATAAGTTTTGGAGTCACTTTGGTTCAGTTCATTATGTACCAAAGCCAAAAGAACAACATACCTTGGCTCCCTGATTCCATCTAAAATGGACGCTGCTTTTACACAAGAGCGATTGCTCTAAGTATTTCGATGTTAGAGATTTGACTCATATTGGCACATGGCATTTACTTTCAATCCATAACTCTACTATTACTCTGCTTTCATGCTACTATTTGGTTGATTATTTAAATATCTATTGCTCAATTATGTTGATTTAACTTATCTGACATTCAATGGTCTGTGTAGAAAAAGGATCTCAATAAGGGGATGTGTTACTTCCTCCTCTTTGTTCCTTATAAAAAGAGAAGCATAGTTATTTCTGTTCGGTTGTTTGGCTTTTTTACCTGACTGCTCTTTAATTATTGACTCAGGCAGTTTATGGTACACTTTTTGAAGCAGAACATCGATCAACTTTCTACATTCCATATTGGAAGTTACCTTTTGCCAGCTGGATAGTTCCAAGGCAGCGAAAATTTCGGAAAGACCTAAAAGTTATCAATGATTGTCTTGATGGACTCATAAAAAATGCAAAAGACACTCGGCAGGTAAGAAGCGGCAAACTAGTTTCTGTGCAAGAGACCAGACTTTCTTGTTATGTTCATTTCAGACATCTTTCTTCTTGCCTCTACCTTTAACTGTGCAAGAGAATGAAGGATAACTTGTTTCTGTGCTGATGGCGAATTGCATGTTTAAATTACAATTTAGGAAGAGATTCTATCCTCACGATATGTAAGTTCTGATATGAGCCGACTATTCTATGATGTGGTTCGTTTACCCCCTTTGAATGAATCTTGTATATTGTTGGCCTACGACTATGAGATTGTGTGGTAGATGAAGCCAACAAATAAACGATCTCATCACACCTAAATGGCGGCGTGGAGATTTTTTTGGTCTTATTGTGAGCTTAAATGCAGATGAAACTAGGGTGTCAATAGAACAACAAGAGCAACAGCCCAATGTCGTAAAAGCCTCCGGCCTTGGGTGGGGGGGTTGATAAGGTCAGAATGTCGCCTTACGTGTGTGTCGACTCAACATAAAGAGGCCTTTTTCTAATTACGACGAAATTGTTTCAAGAGTTGCATGAAAAACTATTACTCCCTCCATTCAATTGCAAATTGTGCATTTGCTTTTTCACACTTGTCGAGACACATGTTGCAATATCTCTAGTTACATGTTATAAAAAATTATAAAACTTTGATATTAGTATTGTATTTAAGAAGACAAATCAAACAAGATCATACATGACTATATTTTCACTTATATATTGCACAAAATATTGAAGACTGTCTAAGCTCATGAATAGTGTTAAAAAGCAAGTGCCCAACTTGGAAATGAATAGAGGGAGTACATAATAGATGGACTAATCTGTAATTAGGATACTCATTGTGGATTGTTTGAGTTGGCAGGAGACAGATGTTGAGTTATTGCAGCAAAGGGATTATTCAAATCTTAAGGTGGGTCAAGTGGTGTGAGGTAGATTAACTGTATTCTACTTTTAGCAAGAATTCATGTTGATTTGTTATTCCCTTAAACTTGTAATATTTGATTCCGATAATTGCCTCTCGGTAATTGGGTCATGTACTCATGTGGTGTGTCCCATCTTCCGTACTCCATGCCTTTCAGAAGCACTGGCATATTTCTGTTGTTGAAACTGCAGTATGCACTAATGCACACAATGTTGGATTTACACGTTTCAAAATCAGAATTGTTAGTTTTGACATTGAGGATTGACAGGATGCCAGTTTGTTGCGCTTCTTTGTCGACATGCGAGGTGTAGATGTCGACGACCGTCAGGTAATATTCTGCAAAATAAATCTCTCTTTGGATTATTTTCTTTAATGGTACGTCAAAAATATACTATTGAAACTTGGACGTATGAAACCTTCACGAAACAGAAGGCTGGCAAAGATGTCTCTTATCCATCTAACATAACGGAAGTGAATGTGAACATCCTACCTAAGTCTGCTTCGTATTTTCAAATCCTAGCATAATCCAATAAATCCACTATGAATTTTAATTAAAAGAAATAAATAGTTGCACGAGTACAAGCTTCATGTCGTTCACATTGTTTTCATGCACAGTTCAGTTAATTATGAATTCGGTTTGACAGCTTAGAGATGATTTGATGACAATGTTAATAGCTGGCCACGAAACCACAGCTGCTGTCCTTACTTGGGCGGTTTTCCTCCTTTCTCAGGTATGGTTAGAATCTGTTGGACAGTTTTTATGAGATCAACTTATTATTACATCCGAAGTTCTGCTGTAGTAAAATTTTAACATTGTTGCAGAACCCATCCAAAATGAAGAAGGCTCAAGAAGAAATTGATGCAGTGTTAGGGAGTGGAAGAGTTACTTACGATTCCCTCAAAAAATTGGAGTATGCCTATAATCTTTGATGGATTCTTCATCCTTTCATACATACGTGAATTAGAGCAATTAACTTGTTTTCATTGGTCCCTTTTACATTTCCCTTGTTTCTTATGCTTTGTATATATGTTTATATTATTCAACTTTGTCCATGACTGCAGGTACATAAGACTTATTGTTGTAGAATCTCTTCGTTTGTATCCTCAACCTCCCTTGCTCATCAGACGATCCCTTAAACCTGATAGGTTGCCAGGTATTCCTTCAGTATGCTCATGCTCTTATATCTTCATCTTGTGTTCAAGCTCTTCACAAGTTAGTTTGTATACGATCATATATTCATCCTCTCATTATTATCTGTGAACTGTACACCCTGTCTACACTGGAATCGGTAAATAATTGTTATCATCAGCTGTAGGCCTATGTGCATTTTATGGGATGTAGGAACCCTGAAGAGTAACTGAACATTCGTGATATTGCCTGTTTCTTATCTGTGAATTGTACATCCTCTCTACTCCGGAATCGGTAAAATTTTACAAAATTGTTATCATTTGCTGTAGGCCTATGTGCATGTTATGGGCTGTAGGAACCCTGAAGAGTAACTAAACATTCGTGAAATTACCTGTCTCGACCTCATCAATTTCTTATTGTGCAGGGGGTTACAAGGGTGAAAAAGACGGATACCAAATACCTGCTGGCACTGATATATTTGTTTCTGTAAGTGAGGCAGATTATATGCATAATATGAGATGCTCTTTTTTCTTATAGTGCGTAGTTTACTCAGTTATGCCTGTCATAGCTGGTATTAGATCACACCACATAAATTATGTTATGCCCGTCTACGTACGTGGGTAACACACTGGGGTTGTGATATACTAGATGCAATGAACCTAGCTGTTGTGGCTATAAGCCTATGGGTGCGTTGATTTTTGCCTTTAAATGTTGACTAATGGTCTTGATTGGTGTATAATGAATTTGAGATCCGACTTAATCAGCGTGTCTACCAGAGTAACCAAGTTTACTATGCACTCATTTGTGTAGGTATATAATCTTCACAGATCTCCATATTTCTGGGATAAACCTCATGAATTTGAACCTGAGAGGTTTTTAGTGGAAAGGAAAAATGAAGAAGCAGAAGGATGGTCCGGCTATGATCCATCTCGGAGTCCTGGCGCTCTATATCCTAATGAGGTGACTAATATTTTTCTGGACTACTCTGTATCACCTAACCACCATTTCTTTTTTCTTTTTGTTTCAAACATCAGATATCTGACATATTCTAGAATTGCAAATATCAGATTGTATCAGATTTTGCCTTCCTACCATTTGGTGGTGGACCGAGAAAGTGTGTCGGAGACCAGTTTGCCTTAATGGAATCCACAATTGCCTTGGCAATGTTACTACAGAAATTTGATGTACAGTTAAAAGGTTCTCCAGAAGACGTAGAACTTGTGACAGGAGCGACAATTCATACCAAAAGTGGACTCTGGTGCAAACTGAGAAAGAGAGCGTCTCTGAACGATTCTCCGGTGTAGGACAGTCTTGCGAAGTCCATGCACGGCGGTATAGCTCCCTTCCTTTTAGGCATTTTCTGCGTAGTATCAAATCTAAAGCTTCTATACGTCTCAATTCTCAAATATTGCTTGATTGTCGAAGGTAAGTTGTATATTGTTGGGAGGGAAATTAAAATGTTTTCAGAAATTATGACCGCAATGGTTTTGTTCAAATTCCATGAGTGATTTTAATATACTGCGGTGCATTTGATTTCGATTTTACTATATTGTTGTGTTCATGATTGAATTTTTTTTACACTACTAAAAAAAAACAAGGTAGTGGACAAATTGATCAAAACTCAAGCCTCGATTGAGTTTCATATCTTCAGGCTGTCAAGCTTTGAGCCATGGCTGACCTTCCTGAGTTCAAAATGTTAAGCTGATTTCAAGCCCGTAAGAAGTGAAGCTCGTATTAGGTCATATACAATTGATTTGCAAAGGAGTTAAAATGCGATCATTGTAATAATTGTGGCAACTAGAATTTACGGAAAAGCAAGTAAATTTTCACTGTCATAGTCGAAATTGTCATTTTGGTTCCCTTCAACAGTTCAACATGACCCCCTCCGCCTCAGAAAAAAGATAACTAGAAGTACAAAGAACTAACAACAATAACTCGGGCCCAAGTAAAACGAATTTGGTTGCGCACTTCTGGAAGTTAAACAGGGATAAGACGGTCAATCTCTAAACTGAAAACATGCATCTCCAAATAAGTCTGTAGGTGGCAGTATAGTGGGAGTTTAACACAGTATAAGACTACCATCTACACGATAGTGATGGTCACATCGTGTGTCGACAGCAACTTCTACTTGAGGAGAGTCTTGACAATGGATTTGACATTAAGTTTCTTCAAGTCTGTGTAAGACTGTCCGCAGCCGACAAACATGACTGGTGCCCCTGATATATACACCATGGACAATGCTGCTCCTACCTGCAATCATTTCCAACACCATGTCAAGTACTCCGTACTTTTGTATATGCCAAGGATTAGTCAAGGAGCGAATTATCGAAAAATACGATAATAACGGAACTAGATATACTTTCGCCTTTATACAAACGATGCTATTTTTACGAAACTATATATGCACATTTTTACGAAACTCTAATGTGCAAGTAGTTTGGCGCTTTGCTAAATTAACAACTACAACCTTTACATTTTGTTTCTAAATATATTTAGATGAATTAATGGTCAAATTTTGAAATTACTTCACTTTCAAAGTTAAACGAAGACAATAAATCTCCGATTTACAGTCACACGGAAAGCATACCTTGTCATCAATGGTGTCAAACTTGGTAAGAAGGATCCCATCAATCAATCTTGGGTTAGGTGACGGAGAAAGATCAGCAAGTTTCTGGAGAAATGAATTCAGGTGTTTCGGAGAAATTAGGATCAAACTTGAATGGTTTTAACTTATAAAAATTAGTACAGTTCAGATCTAAAACATCGCCTACAAGGCAATCTACAAACCTGATTGAATTTTGAAAGTTGATCCACAGCATCATTACCAACAAGAGCTTCTCCAACAAAAAGGACAAGATCTGGATTGTTAAGGTAAACTAGCTTCGAAAGTGCACGCATCAACGGTTCATTGTCCTGAAAAACAGTAACGGGTGCTAAGCAAGAAAAGTTGAAAATTCGAGCAAAAAAAAAAATATCAGACAGCCCAGAAAATTCAACAGTACAATTTGCACACCCTAGGACGGTCAAATGACCAAATTGGTAAATAAAATGAGGGGTTGGTGCAAAATTGGTAAAAAAAAATGCTCAAGTGACAAATAGGAAAAACAAGTCATGCCTTAGTAACAAATAGGTAAAAAAAAAAATGTGAGTTATTAACGGATTGTCTAAAGACGAAAAAAAAAAACGTACAAAGCCTTTTTTTTTTGTTATTCGTTTTATGATCAACCGATTTAGTATGGATTCATACAAAATAATTGATGTAAATTAAATTGAAGATTCATAAACCATAAATACGTTGAAAACACTAATATTGCGTACATAACATTGCAATAAAAATATAATTTAATTGTTATTTTTTTTTTTTTACAATAATAGAGAAAGTCTCTCGCTAAACAATATCCCAATAAATTATGTAATACTCCGTATCATTTTTAGAATTTAAAGTTAAGTGTGCACACAAAAAATATTTACAAAAAAAGCTAAAATGCATCCATTTAACAACATTTCTCTTTCAAGTTAAATTTTTTTGTACACAATTAATACCCTAAATTATTGGCTCACTTTTTTTAAAAGTTTTGTAAAAGAGGGATATAGGAGTATGAGTTATTTTATCATTAATTACCTATTTTTTTAAAAAAAATTGGAATTTCATGAATAAAAAAGAATACTAGATAAAGATAGTTACCATCATCAATAAATTGAATACAAATATTATAAAATGGATTTCAATAATAAATAATCACAATTATCATTGGTACAAAAATCATAAGACCGTCTCGTACAAAAATTAATAGATACGATATTGGTTCATCAAATAAGAAAAAGAAGAAAATTTATTTTGGTACTAAATCATCTTCATTTTATTTTTTTTACCTATTTGTCACCTCTCACCTTTTTATTTACCAATTTGTCACATGAAGATTTTTTTTTTTACCAATTTGGCACTAACCCTTCTTTTTATTTACCAATTTGGTAATTTGGCCGTTGAACATTATTATGAATTGTTTCAAAGAGTATTCAATATATTTTAATATGAACATAATTTTCCAATTACTTTAAGAGAATAACTATCTACCTTCTCCTTTCCAACCTTCTCTCCAACCTTCTCCTCTAATACACGATTAAAATAATAAT
>JAUEKU010203475.1:0-17032 GCA_032274805.1 Gypsophila paniculata | reverse complement strand
GCTAATTTGAAGATATTTAATTTGTGAAGTGCAAAATCATTGCAATAGATGACTAAGTAAAGAGATGGTCATATGACATATCTAGTCATGTTTGATCACCTTTTACACCCACGTGATTCTTGCTATACTAGTAGAGTTAGTAGATATCCATTTTTGTTTGGTGTTGTTAGACTTGTCGAACGGGTCGAGTCAGATGGGGTTTGGGTTCAAGTTATATGGGTCTTGTCAGAGTATGGGACGGGTCAAATACATACGGATGTCTGAATCCTCGGGTGCAATACAGGTCAAATATGATTCGTATCTTGTTAGCCCAATAAAAGGACACCAAAAGGCCTCATGCTTGAACCCGTGGGTGCAATACAAGTCGAGCAATGACCCACTTTTATACGAAAATAACAAAGCTAATCTCACTTGAGCTTTAATGTCTAAGAAGACCTACTTTTGCAATTCGCTATGAAGGACATCATACTCGTATCACGTTTTGAGTAGTTATAAAGAATACTAAAGGAAAAATAATTGTATTTTTCATTCTTTCTTATGTCAATTACAAGACTACAAGAGAGTAATATATATAGAGAACTGATATATAGTCTAAACCTAGATCTGGAATGTTTGTAAATAGAAAATTGTAAATATTATGCACAGACTAATATATTATTATGATATTATTCAGTATATTAATTACCGTAATATTCTCTAACAGTAGTCGCATGTAAGGGCCTAAGGGGAGTGCCTAGAAGACCAAGGGGACAATAATGGACGTGAAAAATTAAATTATTTTGTTAAATATTTAAACATTCTCCGTAGTACACAAATAATGGAATAGGTAAATATATGATAAAGACGAGGTCATTGATAAACATTGACCCCCGAGCAATCAACATTCTACTTGTTTTTCTATATTTCGTGCCATTCGTGGAAGATCAATCAAATTTTGCCTTCAATTTGATCATCAGGCGCTTGAACACTAATGGAATCCCCCTATATACTAAAACACAGTTTTTCTCCTTCAATATTTTCCCTCCAAAACACCCTTTACTATATTTTTGGCAACAATCTATTTTCATATGTTTTTTTTAAATCTATTCTATTCTATATATATCTATAATTCATAACTAAATAGTAGTATATCTTAAAGAAATTTTATTATTAAATTATTCTGTTGTGAAAAATCACTAAATAATTAATTTACTATTTGTATTTCAATTAAAATTATATTATCTATAATAATCGTGCTTTTTTGCACGAGAACTAGGCTAGTTTTGGAACTAGGCAAGAGTTTTATTTATCATATGCAAATTTGCTGTTTCCATTTAAAACTTCTAAATTTCTTATGATATTTAAGTTAATTTGATGATTATGTCTCTCAGATTCATTAGCTAATCCCTAAATTCAGTGATTTCCTGTTTTAGGTTTGTTACTAAATTTTGTTCTCTTCGTTTTAAATTGTCTGAATTTTGAAGTTTTTTTTTTTTTTTTTTTAAATTTTCGAACGTTTTCTTAAGTTTTTAATCAACCCCCTCGTATGCGTTTAATGGTCGCATTTTGATAATATGTGTTAGCGGTTTTGGTGTCATTTGAATTTCAGTTTTCTTGTTTAATGCCAATTGTAGTCCATTATTATCGATATAATTTTATAGATCATGTATTGGTATCTAATTATAAACATTTTTTTTGTCGGTGGATGATCAATAGCTGTGTGTAATACCTCACTTTTGTTGGTGCCAAAATTCTAAAATTTAGATTATAAGGTGTCGTTTGGTTCACCATAGGAAAAAAGAAATTCCCAGGAAAATGAAATTCATATGAAGTTGCAAATCACGTGAATTGCATAAAATTGTTTGGTTGACATGTGGAAAATGAATTGATGTGGGAACTTACACTTACCTAGGGGGGTCTAGGTAAGTAACTTCCTACATTATGTAGGAAATTTGAGTTCCTAGGAAGATTTATTTCCCATGAATTGGGCAACCAAACAACACGTAATTTTACTACTTCCTAGGAAGTTCTATTTCCCTTGATTTACAGGGGCAACCAAACAACACTTAAATATATCGTAGGTGGTAGTCAAAATTTAAGTGCAAAAAAATGATTCTACGAGTTATTTGCATGTGTATAGTAGTATGGTTGTCGTAGTCAATAGTTATCAATGTTTAAAATTTCTCAAAAAATACCTAATAGATGACCAGGCTGGCGACAGAAAGAGTAGTATCGCGTGTTTAATTTGAATGTCCCCGTTAACACGCGAATTGATCTGGTATGAGTTAACATACATTATACATATCACCGGAAAATGATGCACTTTTACTTATTATGTCGTCCAAAATTCAGAACATTAGGAAGTAGTACTTTTTACCCTTCAGTCCTTCACCCTTGTAACTCCTCGTTCCTGTTTCGTCCATTACTATCGCTCTTAATATATCCTTTCATTCTTATGATAACTACTCTCAAATCATAAGTTACACAATGACAATGGCGTGTGTTTTACACGCATGCGCCATTTTTGTTATTTATCACTACGATAAACTCTAATTTCCAAGAAATTTCTCTTCGAAAAGTTGGTCGAGCATTTGAAATTCTTCAAACTTTGTTGTTTTGAAGCTTTTGCTAGAAGGGTGACGGAACTAGTACTCTCATATGGATGAAACGGGAAGTGGATACCCCACGAGTCTTGAGTGTCTTCCTGATTTACACCTTCACGTACTCCATCTCGGCATCTTTCAATTTGCTCTTGTTTTGAACTTAAAATTCTTTTACATGAAATTTAATACGGAAATCCACAACCAAATCCATGGTACATAATAATCAAATAAATAGCACACTCAATAAACAAAGGCACGGGCAATCCGGAAATCGGAAATGTTGGAGAGCAGGGAGAGCTCCTTGTATTCTTTCTAGGTTGTGCAGGCCAGTAAGGCGTAACAACCTAAGCTTTATAAACCTGTTGTGGCCAAAATCCAGGTTCCATCCAGTATATGCCTCTGTAATTTCAAGTTCCACCAAATTAGCAAGTCCCTGGAGACTCACTACCGGATCATGGTCTAGTACTGAACATCTCAGTGCCAATTTGACCAAGTTGTTGAGCTTTGCTATCCATCCTGGTAACCTTTCTAATTTCCCCGTCAAGTAGAGACGTTCCAGAAAAGGTTTTGTAAATCGAGGACTTCATATCTTCCTGCTGATAGTATGGCCAATGACCTCAGATGTATCATCTCGTCAATGGCTCGGCATAGATCAGCACCATTTTTTGTTCTAAGCCCTGTGATTCCCAGCCTTATTAATTGCTTTAAGTTGATCAACTCGGTTATTCGACTCCTTTGGCTTCCACCAATGAATGCCAGCTTTTGCAGCTCCCACAAATTTTCCAATACTCCCACAGGTATCTCAGTCCCTACGATTTCAAACTGATCTCTCTGCTTGAAACTATGATTATATCCTAGTAGGTGCCGTAGCTTCTGTAGGTGTTTCACCTCGCTTGGTATCTCAGACACTTTAGAGCCCTTGAGATCCAGTGTTTGGAGGTTAAAGAGGCGACCTATACTCCTTGGAAGCGTTACGACTTCAGTATTTCTCAAGCTCAGTAGGTGCAGGTTATGCAGATCTCCCACCTCCTCAGGAATCACAGAGATTGAAGCATCTTGAAGATCAAGAACCCTTAAAAAGCGAAACAGTTTTGGCTGGGAGCTAGTTAAGAGACTGGACATCTGCTCGTTATCAAACACAAGAACTGAACGGATCTTGCATGCAGTACTACAGATTTGCATTGATTTGTCAAAGCTAGAGTGGATTGATAATCTGCGAAAGTGGGTGTTCACTAGGATGCTATCCTTTGTCATCACTTGAGAGAAACCGGACTCCTCTAACTTGGAGATGATAATCTCACGAAGAATATCATGAACTCGAAAGCTCCGACATCTTCCTGTTTCATCTATATGTGAAACTTGAACTAAATTTCTCCTGACCAGGGCTATCAAATATTCTAGAGCAACCTCTTCAAGCGTCTTCCCTCTGCAGTTTTCAATAAAACCCTCTGCAATCCAAAGGCGGACTAGCCTCATGCAGTCAATGGAGCAATCCTCAGGGAACATGCCAAAATACAAAAAGCAAGGCTTCAGATAGCAAGGCAATTCCAGATAGCTCAATAATAGAATTCTTGTGCTGCTTTTCAAGCGACGATTTTTTGCAAACTCAGAGCCAAGGGTATCCCGTAGCTTTCTCCACTCTGAAGGATCCTTCCTTTTTGTAGACAGAAGTCCTCCAACCGCGACTATCGCTAGGGGTAGTCCATCACATTTCTTAACGATGTCATATGCTATTCCGCTTAATTCTTCAGGACATTCCCAACTTCCAAATATCTTCTTGCAAAAAAGATGCCAAGCTACATCAGTTGGCAAAGGCCTCAGTTGATATATGTAACCATTCAAGCTGGCTGTCCAAGTAGTGGCAGTGTCTTCATCGCGTGTTGTCATCATTATTCTGCTGCTGTTATTGTTAGCTGGTAAAGCAGCTCGTACGCAGTGTATCAATGACTCTTCGTCCCAAACATCATCCAGGACAACTATGTAACTGCAAATTCAACTAAAGGTCATTCATATCTACCCAAGGGAACAAATATACCGCGCAGAAATCAGGTTTACTCTAAGGGCTCGTTTAGATTTGAAGTAATCGTTACCAAGGTAAGGAAAGTTAACGCAAGAGCAAAATGTATAAAAGAGGTGGCGATTTGGCGAGAATGGCAATGGATGGTGGAAATGAGGAGGGTAATGCACTATTGCTTGATAGCTCCTGCATCATCTCCTGCTTCTACCCTACACTACCACTGCTGAGTGCTGACCACTAATTTCCTTCTCCTTGTTCTTTTATTGACTTGATACAACAATTATCCCCAGTTCAGACGAACCACCATAGGATTAGAAATCTCAATGGAGGCGTGTTGAACTCAGTTTCACCACTTTGGTGGATTGATGGTCTAAAAGGCCTTCGTGTAGTTGGGAAGCCGAATCCACAAACACATTGACACTATAAAAGACAAAAGAAGTACAGTAACACAATAACACTTTCTCCTTCCCATTTATATTGTCGCCGTTTGACTCTGGCGATTTATCAATGTCAATTATGGCCGACTTTAGGATATAACCTTAGATTGGGTAAGCAAAATTAAAGCAATAGCTAGGAGTACCTGTATTTAGTTGCAGTGAGGTATCTCCTCAGTTCTTCAGTAACGACCTTTAGGTCCCACGATGTATCATCTAAGGGAACCGGGTCATACTCCGATCTATTCTCGTGAAACTGCTTGTAAATGCTTTTCATTAGGTCCACCATGTTGTAAGATTGAGATACTGTGACCCAAGCATGAATGTAGAAGTGGTCCCATTCTTGGATGTACACTTGACGGGCAAGGGTCGACTTTCCGAGTCCTCCCATGCCCACCACTGCTACCATACGATTGTCTCTTAGAACCCTGATTATTTCTGTCCTAGGTCCTTGAAGACCAACAAGCTCAGTCTCGTCCACATACATCGTGCAAATGTCGTGCCAGCTAATATCATTCTCTTGATCTCCCCTGTGACTACTCTGATCTGTGGTGATGAACTGATACCTTTCCCTTCTCATGTTGATCGCTACTATCTCGTCCTTTATCATTTTTATGTCCGTGCTCAGCTCATGCTTTGGCCTAAGCTGAGTGAAGCATTGAACGAGTCGACTCAACAGGTTCCTGGTATCAAAGCAGCAGTTCATTCCTCCCTCCGGGTGGTGCCGAACCTGCTGAATTCTTTTTTGCTCTTGTTTAAGAACCAAGTAATCATCAATGATGTCCTCAATCTGGTACGCTACTTCTCTCACCTGCCTAACCCATTCTTTGATGCTATCATCGTTCTCTGATTTTTCCTCAGCGTCTTTCAGAATGGCTTTGATGCTCTGTAGTTCGTTACTGATCGACCTAATCTCTCCTGGGAGACTTCCAACTAGATCCGCCTCTGTCTTTGCAAATTGAACCAGCTTGGCTATAGCAAACGTCACTACTGTCTCTGCCATGCTTAATCCGTTCTTGTAAATGGATTACTGTATTATGACATTTTCTTTTGGACCAAATTTTATGAGGTGAAATTTTACATGAGAGGAGACTTAGATGAACAGAAGAAGTATAATCTATCTTATGACTAAAACGGAGGAAGTACAATCATGCAGAGCATTTCTTTTGGTAAAATAACTTTTCAACATATATTCTTTCCTTGGAGAGTAAAGATATTGCACTTGAAATTGCTCTTTGTGTTGTGTTTAATTTGTTGATAATTAACAGGCAGGATGATGTTGGTCAGTACGGCCGACTTATCACGTTGCTATACTACAATGAATGTCTGAGTGCTGATGAAGTAGCCCGGCCGAGTTATTACATTGCTACATTACAGTGAATGTCAGAGTGCTGAACCGCTGATGTAGTCCTGCTTGTGGCTAGGTCATTCAATTCTTCTGATATTGGTGATTCAAATAAACATTAAAACTGACTATATCATAAGTCATAACATAACATATGAATATCAATAGTGTGATACTAGGAAGAGTTTGCATTGACATTATGGGCATTCCGTCACATTGGAGTATAGAGAAGTTCTGCATTATGGGGTAGATCCATAGATTTGTGCACGTTGACTCGATGACGGGGAAATCAAATAGCTTGAGTGTCTGTGACTTCTTATTGACACGAGATAATGCTGGGGAAATCAAATAGCTTGAGTGTCTGTGACTTCCTATTGACACGAGCATAATGCCGATACGGTGATCTTAGAAATAAATCTGCGCTATTGGTTTTGCTATTGTTGTCATACTAGTCAAGGAAATAACAAGAGTATCTGACCATATAGAAGGTGAACAAAAAAAAAAAAAAAAAAAAAAAATCGTAAATTTTATAAACACAACCTTTGTACAGCTATTCCACTAGTACACATAAAATTACCCCCCTAAAGAACCGCATTACGTTATACTCTATGAATGAAACTACAATGAATAAAGTCTGAAGTAAAAGACTAAATTTAGTCATTCAACAGGAATTTCAACACCACCTGTGGTGCCTGTGTTAGACTTCTCAGTTACAAGACTTACAACCTCTTCGGTATCACGCTGATTATCAGTGCTCGAGCTGTATGGCGGTGCACCATGCTCGCCTGTGTACTCGACAGTGGTCTGATCTTGACTTTCAAAGGCTAGCTTCCTGAACTTTTTCAGGTCTTCCTTGTATTGTAGACTTGAGTCGTAATCTGAGCTATCGTGGAATGTTCTGTTATCTGGAGCTATTTCTTTCAATAGATCTGCAGCCGACAAGTTCCCTTCTAGAGCTCTTACAATCTGCTTTCAGACAACCAAAATCATCAAAAGGTTACCGAAGAAAAGACGTGGTAAACTAACTCGACCCGACTCCATTTACTTGACCTGAGTAGAGCAACTAAATCGACCCAAACTTTGTTTGACCCTACATGAGTTTTTATCTGACATGACCCGACCTACAATCACTCGGTCCAAAATTACCCAATTACTTGACATAACGGAATTGACACAAATGAAACCTCTCTATCATGAGCCAAGTGACCAAAACCCCAAAATGACATGACCTAATAAAACCACACTCAGAATGACACATTCTGATGCAATCTGAAGTGTGTAACATACTCAAAATGACCTGACCCATAAGACCCATTTGCTAGACTTCCCATGTTCAAGAGAAGTTAAGTTCCTAATATTCACCTGGCTCATTTGTGGTCGACGCCTTGCTGAGCTTCGAACACATACGGCGGCACAAGCAACCATTTGAGCCATCTCAAAGGGATCGTAGTCCTTCAATCTTTGATCAACAAGATCGTAGAAGCTTCCACCTTCTAGAGCTTGCATGAGTAATGGTCTCGCCTACAAATTCCCGAATAAAAAGCTTTAATGATGTATTCTTCAGTTAATTAATTAGAGCAACAGAAAGAGATCAAAGTTCTTCCAATAGTCACTGAAGGGCATTGATTTTTGAACATATTCGCAAGCAAAAGTTAGAGGATTGAGGGAAGAGCATTCTCACCCATTCAACCATGCTGTCATCCATGAAAGGCCGAGCTTTGTCAACAGGTCGACGTCCTGTTATCAGTTCCAAAAGCACAATCCCAAAGGAAAAGACATCAGATTTCTCAGTCAATTTCCCACTTGAGGCATATTCAGGAGCCAGGTAACTGCATATCACCCACAAATATTAGCTACTGAAGTATGAAACGAGTTTTAAGGCATGGAGATCCTGAGCTTTACCCAAAAGTTCCCACGACCCTGGTTGATACGTGTGTGTCCGTGTCAAAAGAAAACTTAGCAAGCCCAAAGTCTGCAACCTGGAAAATTAATCAGATTTCAAGCGATGAAAATGAAATATATCAAATGCACAGACTCCTTGAGTATAAATAAATTGATATGAGCAGCAGCAATCAATATGTCACGAGGCCAACGTAACACCATTCAAAAAGCTTCCGAAAAACAGCCAAACAACTAATCAATCAGCAATAACTTTGTTTCCTTGTTTACCTTCGCTTCAAACTCGTCATCAATAAGAATATTAGCAGCCTTGATATCTCGGTGTATAATTTTGGGATGACCTGCACATTCTCTAGCCAAGAGTTAACAACTTTTCAAATGATTTGGAAAACAGACATGACAGAGAGAACGACAAAGGCAAATGGATGACTCACAATCCTCATGCAGATATGCCAATCCCTTAGCAGCACCTAAAGCAATTTTTAACCTTGTAGGCCAGCTCATGGGTGGTCTTCCTTCACCTACAAACATGTTAAATTCGGTTTTAACATTTGGGGACTACATAACAAAGTTTTGAGCATTAACTGTCTAAAAGATTCCTCATTTGTGGAATACCGCTTTTCCATTCATACTCCTTCCAACACCATGATCGAGATAAATGATAAATAATATGATGGGAATCAGAGATGAGTAAAAACCCAGCCATTGGAGTAAAAATCTGCAAACCAGAAAAGGCTTACCATGCAGATGGAACTCCAACGTCTTATTCGGAATGAACTCATACACAAGCATCCTCTCATCTCCCGAAGAGCAATATCCGACAAGTGACACAAGATGTCGGTGATGGACACGACTAATAGTGTCAACCTCAGCATGAAATTCACGCTCTCCCTGGACGCTGCCACTTTTTAACTGTTTGACTGCAGTCTCTTTCCCATTAGGTAGAACTCCTTTGTGGACATATCCGAACCCACCTTGACCAAGAAGATTGGAGCTTGAGAAGTTATCAGTGGCCAATGCTAGTTCTTCACGAGTAAATGTGCCACTAGGGAAAGGCAATGGAAGATCACTGGAGTATGATGGATGTGATTCCTCTGATCCCAAGCTGGCATTTGACTGCGGCATTGGTGGAGTTGGTTGTCCGTTTGACAAAACACCAGGTGAAGGATCGGGATTAGACTGGTGATGGTGCTGCTGTTGGTGGGATTGTCCAGCATAAGGGTCATCTAAAAGAGATACCAAATTATAATCTTGCTAAACTAAATGTCAATTACCCACTAGCCACAACGTTTTGGTGCGCCGTAGGTGCACTGTGCAGTATTTGCGTACAAAATAGCAATTGATGAGTACTATTCTGCAAATTACACATTTTTTTTTCTGCTAATTCTTTAATTTCACCTTTCCCTTTGTCCCATTCTTTATATTTTCCGAAGTACTTGTTAGTACTCTTGATAATCCATTAGAGTATGTTGCACAATTTTTATTTTACAAACACCAATTATTTGTAAAAAAAAGGCGTGCATAAGGATCACGCGTTGTTGCTTGGCGCTCAACATCGCCATGGCCTAATCACCGTGGTACACCAGTTTGATTTAAGACGAAGGATAAAACACAGCATTGTTTGCATTAGCATGTCATAATATCTACCACAATTGGGTATTAATACAAGATTTGACACCATATCGTAAATGTAACACCTAAAGTCTATTGTCAAGCCTTTAACACTTAAACTAATTTTCAGAATCAATCACGTCAACTAAACTACATAATCGAAGTATAAGTACCTCAACAATCTTATTTTAATCATCCAAGAAGACAATAATGGACCTAAACGAACGGAGATTCTAGTAAGCGTTGTACCATAAGCATCTAATTCTCCACCAATGGAAAGTCCGAAAAAATCAATTCTCTTCCAAACCCAGTAATATTCTCATTTTTAGCCCTTCAAATTATTCAATGCTCATGTGAAACTTCGAATGCCTCGAAATTTCTAACATTGTTCCCACTTTAGCCATGATATTCTTTTAATGCTCAATTCCAAACTCAGTTAGACGGTGACGGTGTAGTCCTTTTGTTTCTGTTGTTTGTTTACTTTTATAGTTTTGAAATAAGCGTAACTTCACCGTATTCATTTAGAAAAAATACTGTGATTTGATCTACTATTGTCACAAGTCATTAGTCAAAATGGACCCTTTTTCCACCTAAATGGACAAATTATCATTAGACAATCCACAAAAATCCACAATACACGCACTAAATTCCACAACATTTTTATCAACATTATTATTACGACTAATCCTCTACACACTAGTTCCTCCGTCACAATCATTTGTTTACTCTCTGATTTCAAAATTAACGTAAATAAACCATTTCCTTCTAACTAATACGAAATTTGCTCAAACAATCAACCAAAATCATTCGGCCAAAACCGAACTCCCTCGTAATCGGTCAATATATAACTCAAATTACACTTTTCCTAAAGAACACGAAAAATTTATACTCATTTTCAAAATAAAAGGTAACACAACGTCTAAAAAAATATCCTGTCATTTCAATTTTTTTGTCTCTCTCTAATAAACATATTTAATTTACTCCATCTATTCAAGTCCAAACACTACGTTTACTCTATCACATTTGCTAACGCACATGTTGCAACAACAATATACGTAATTTCACATTATCAAAAGATTATATTTTCTCGCATGCATTTTAAGGAATATCAAAATTTATCAACCTGAACAAATAATGCCAAAAAAGTGATACGTAGTGTTCGGACTTGGACTTGAATGGAAGGAGTAGGTAATATGGTCACAATTTCCAATAAAAGACGATATTTCACAAAACGTAAACAAAATAATCACAAACAAAAAACACATACACTTGGGCAGCAAAAACTGATTGTTCATGACATTCTCAACCGCTTGCAACTTCAACTTCTTCTTCTTCGACTTACGTCGTTTATAAAAAAACACGAAAACGCCGACGACAACCAACACAATTGAACCTCCGACACAAATTCCGACAACTAACGCCGTGAACGTCGTCCTCGACATTCCCGCCGACGTCGGCCGCGGAATTGCGGCGGCGGTCGGCGGCGGCGACGTCGACGGCGGCATTGCGGTGGAGAGAGGAAGTTTAGAGGAGTGTGGTGGTGGCGGCTATGGTGATATTATCTAAGAGACGGTGTCGTTTTGTAGTGTACGATGAGGCAAGTTAACGCGCTAAATTGCAAAGTGAAGAGGATTTGGGGGTATATTTCTCGTGTAATAATGGTTCGACAGTATGTTTTTTTTGGTAATACGGTTTTATATCGAGCGACTTTTTATAAGGTGCGATTTTAATTGGCTAAAATGAAAAATATATCTATCTATTCTATCTATTTATATCTATATAATATATAAAAATATAAATTTTAAGCATAAAATACAAACTTTTAACATATAAGAGCGTGTTTTTGGAGTGCCACATGAGCTTTTTTAGCTTCATATTGTTCCGTGTGATGGTTAAATTTAATGCTAACACTAATTTATTTTATGTCTTTTAATTGTCAAGTGTGAATTTTAACCTTTGTCACTTCAATTTTCTCTTTTCGTAACTTGCTGCGCTCTTCAATATTTTTCATATAACATCATACTCACGAATTTTCCTACTATTATTTTCCTAATGAGATTTAATTTGACCGTCTTCTCTAGTATAAACGAACAAACAATGGGGTGTTAAAGGTTCTGTTTGGCATACATGATAACCGATATTTTGATTGTTAAAGGGGTCATATTAAGAATAGGTAGACAATTAGTTGAAAATTTATTTACTTAATAACTAGTTTAGTGCCCGTACAAATGCACGATTTTTATAATTGAAAATATTATAAATATAATAGTGTTAAAAATTATATCCATAAATTTTAATTTAAATTATGATATATTCTAGTTTAGTACCCGTGCAAATGCACGGTTTTTATAGTTGGAAATATTATAAATTTAAAAATTTTATCCATAAATTTAATTTAAGTTATATAGTTATTAAAATTAGAGACACTTATTTGATTATTATATACTCACTCCATTCAACTCCAACTTGTGAATAACATCATGGCACACATTCCAATAGCGAGTTTTGCAATGTTAATATCTTTAGTTGCACATTATAAAAATTATGTAAATTTAATATTAATATTGTATTTAAGAAGACGAATCAAACAAGATCACACATGACTATATTTTCACTTATATATTGTCGATAATTTCAAAAATTCTCTCAATTCTTAAATAGTGTCAAAAAGTGACATGCACAAGTTGGAGTTGAATGGAGGGAGTAGTGTTTATAATCACTGTTTCAATGCATGGAGTGACATTTTTGGGAGATGACCACTAAATTCTCG
Organism: Gypsophila paniculata; assembly: GCA_032274805.1. Lineage (NCBI taxonomy): Eukaryota > Viridiplantae > Streptophyta > Magnoliopsida > Caryophyllales > Caryophyllaceae > Gypsophila > Gypsophila paniculata. The sequence goes on along the minus strand of JAUEKU010203475.1, from coordinate 4,374 downwards.
TCACTTCTAGCAAGGGATTATTTGATCTTATCTTATTCATTATTCTTTTAAAGGTTTTTTTTTTTTTTTGTTTGAGCATATTCTGATTTAAAATTCAGTAGATCTCATGTGCAATCGTCTCACATGTGACTATGTGAAACTTATACCAAAACAAGTAACCTTCATTTTAAAAGCCAAAAGCCATTACCAGAGGTCTTACGATAAATTTGTCTTTTTATTTCGTTACAAAGCGTAAATGCACCTTTCCTTTATATAAAACTAAAATTTAATCAAACTATCATCCAAAATCATTGAAGCAAAACCAACCTCATTTCAATTTAATGATTGTTTTGGATTAAATTATTTTATTATACAAAGGAAAAAGTCAATTTGTAATCAACCCAAAAATAGAAAGGTAAACAAGTAATTGAGATAGAGTAGTATTTAATTTAAAACATCCTAAATTATGCAATATTGATTAATGTGTTATCCGTTCACCAAAAAAAAAAAAAAAAAAAAAAGACAAATCTTGTACGGAGTAGCAAGTACGAGTAACATTTATAATAGAATTAAACAATATAATCATAGAAGTACAATCATATACTTTTAAATTGATGAGATATTATAAGAAACTATATTATTTGGGTTCAACAAAAATCTCAAAACTGATATCCGTGTTCGAACCAATATCCATAACTTTCGGATTGGGATGATTCGATAAATTTTTGCATGATATTTTATTTTTAGAATCGAATTCGATTTGGTCATCGATTCAGTTTGGATATTCAAATATTTTGCTAAATCCTACCACAAGTAACGTTTGTACTTGACCGAGATTTTATATTAAAATTATAATTCTAACAAAAATGTTGTGGATTCCTTTCAATATGTAATTTTGTGAAATTTGAGTAAGGAGCAAATTTCAAAATATTAGTGGAAATGTGATTAAAATAAAATATCAACATGTTAAGAAACATGAGAATTTATATTTCAATTGGCTTTTAAAATATCAGAAGTAAAAAGAAATTAAATTTCTAGTGATCGTGTATAAAAACTCCCAAGTTAATTACAATACATGAACTATATGCCAAGATCAATATAATTATAAGTACAATAAATCTCCCTTGAGACAAATATATCCGTCTTAACAATGAAATGGGTCGAGTATCATTTCACTTGTAAATATAATAATTTGTGTTATAAGTAAAAGAAGGTGATTTTGTGTAGCATATACATTGAAATCCATTATCTATTCATCTTTGAGATCCTATATTAATTATAAGGAGACTTTATTTTTCACGTAACATCCTTCTTATAATAGGATATATGGTAATATTTTTGAAATTCTTGTTTTTATTTGTATCTATTACAGCTACCTTCTTACAATACCACCTAGTGTTGGTTATGAGCAAAATCCGTTGAGTGTGTATTATTGCTATGATTTGGAAGATTCATCAAGTAGATTGAAGAAGTGCATTGCACATGTAAGTTGGATACCAATCCCTATTCGTTTTTTTTTTTCTTCACTCATTTCATTTTGTAAATAGTGTAACTTAATCTTACCACACATCATTTAGGTAATAATTATTTCGAAAAAAAATGTAAAAATATTCACTAGTTACAATATTCTCTTAGCAAGATTATACTCCCTCCATCCATTTAGATTTACTACAACCTTTACATCTATAATTTCGTTTTATAAAAAAAATATAAAAATTAAATATTAATAATGTACTCGCAAAGACAAATCAAACAAGATTTTGCATAACTATATTTTTTTTTTATATGTTGTGAGGAATTCCGCAAACTATCTACCTAGATGAATAGTGTGCAAATGAGAAATGTGGTGAAGTGAGATAAATGGAGGGAGTGTGACATAAAATTTCATTTCTTTTAATTTTTTCGATTTTAGATATATCGAAAGTGGTAGCCGGAAAGATATGTTGTTTTAACAAATTAGAGAAAATGTTGGTTTTGTAGTATTTACCGATTGACAGAAGTTTAAAAAATTAATGCGACTTAATTTAAAGGTAGTATAGACCAAATTTTGAGCATGATTTCTTTTTTTTTTTTTTGGTAAGTACTGAATTTGTTTATAGTGTCATTGCCTCTTACAACCAATATTTCATGTTAAATTTGTGTCCAAACATTCTTGCAACCTAAACATTTCAAGCTCCTCAAAAAAGGACGATCACATGTCCACAATTAGTGGCTAAAAGTGACACGATTTGGTAATTAAAAGTTCATCGAGTGCTTAGTTATGTAGTAACGATTTTTCTACTTTTCTCATAATTCCTTGATTATAATTTAACAGCTATCATTTCCGCAATTCCTTAATGACGTTTTGCCAATATTTTCGAAATAACAATCCGTTATAGGACAACTAAATGACATTGACACACATTTAATCATCAGTAAAAGGGCGCTGCTAACGCTATTGTTGAAAAAAAAAATGAATAAAAACTTTACCATTACAAATAAAATAAGGGCCGACTATTTTCTTTTTCTGCTCAGGTCACAAATACACCATGGGGCGAACGAGTATCATTTGTTTTTAATCCTAGCTCCGATTTGGTTGCAAAAGCGTTGCATGTTAGTCCATTCATGGTAATTTACTAATCCTCTTTTGATAATCATATACTACTATGCATGCCCCCATGATATAAATCAAAAGATAGGTCTACTCTCTTACGATAAGGATATATTATTAGATAAGAAAAAGGAATTTGTTGTTAATAAAGTAGTGTTATGTGATAATAAAAGTTATGAATAAATGCTCTTACGCCTTAGAGATAGTTTTATAACAGGTTTATGCAAATTAACTAAAAAAAATATTTTATTCTAATACGGAGTAATAAAAGGAAGTGAAACAGCAAAACGACTACCTCTGATATGATAGGTATCTCTCTAAATATGTAAAATTATCTTATATTAGAATTAGTGAAACACTAATGGTATTTTTTATGTCATTATCTAAATTCTCTTTTTGACTTAGCTTTGATTTTCCTTAACCAAGGAACTTATATCACTTTCTTGCATAATAGAGTATTCATAACAAATGAATCTTTGAGTATTTTGTCAAACCCTACCTAACATTTATCTCATTTTGCATAGCACTACCTTAAGTTTATTTTTTTTGTAATGCACTATCTAGCTTTTTTCAATTTTTGTCTAAAACTACCAAATAACAATTTCCGTCAAATTTGGTCAATTTTCGTCATTGACTGTTAGTGTTGCTCGCTAACTAACTGCTTTGCTCTTCATTTTACCTTAAATTTTAATCATCTCTATCAATCGCCCCCATTAATCTCTCACCTTCTAACATTACAAACAAAAAATAAAAATTAGATAAATCATACTTTCCTCTTTTCCAAACTAATTTCCACCACTATATCTCCATATTTAAGGCTAAAGTCTCATTATTTTCATCATATAAAACTCACTAACACTTAATTTTTTTTAAAAAAAAAGAATCATTCATATTCATCTCTAAAGTATTACAAAAATTCATAGATTTCTTGATTATTCATCAATAAGGGTGTTCTTTTATATTATAATTAACTAATTTTATGAGCTTCTTTTCTGGTCAAGATCATAATATCTTGAACAATACAATTGGTCTTTCAAATATATATATATTTAGTTATGAATAAGGTTTTTGCTTTAATTGAATTTTTTTTTTAAATTTTGGATTAATTGTAAATGGAAATTATGTTAATGTAGTTGTTAAATTGTATTGAAATTGAATAGAATTCATTGTTTGATGTATTAAATGATTATATCTGAAATTTAAGCATATAAAGTGGAATGATTAAAATTAACTTAATGAATAAGAAGATGAAGAAGAAAGTTAGCGGGGAAAAATGGAGGAAGAAACTTAATAAAAAATCTGTCAAAATTAACAGTCAATAACCAAAAATTGACCAAATTTGACGAAAGTTGACATTTGGTAGTTTTAGACAAAAATCGAAAAAAGTAAGGTAGTGCCTTACAAAAAAATAAACTTAAGGTAATGCTATGCAAAATGGGGTAAATCATAGTTATGGTTTCACAAAATACTCTTTCCTAAATCATGAATCCACTGATTTCTGCCGCTTCCATTATTGCCGTAGCCGTACTATGAATCTTTTGTAGGGGGTTTTGTTGAAAATTTTTGGTATAAATTTCACATTTAAAAGATTCCTAGTTTCAATTGTCATAGTTTACGGATTTAGTCTTTATAGACAGACTTTACTTGGTTCAGTTTATATTTTCATTTCTAATTCTTTCTTTTGGACATTTCTATCCTTAACCCTAACAAAATTCTCCAAAAAAAAAACTAATAAGTTTTAATTAAATCATTCAATTTGAAAACATAATTATTTTGCTACGATGGATTTCACTTCGATTAAATAT
>JAUEKU010203365.1:0-17039 GCA_032274805.1 Gypsophila paniculata | reverse complement strand
TAATAAGTTTTAACATTAGCGAACTAAGTTAATAATTGGTTTTTTTTTTTTTTTTTTTTGTGAAAGAAAGCTTATTGAACAATTTGTAAAATTAAATTAAGGCCTTAATATATATGGAAAGATGGAAAAAAACAAAACATAGTGCATTGATTGAGCCTCGAATCTTTTTCTCAAGGCCGGTAGATTACTCATTAGACCGCTGCACCCCAACCCAACATCTATTTCATTCTAAAATGTTGCTTATATATTTCGACTTTCTTTGAGATGAGGCCCCTCCAAAACTGGAGACCCAGTTCGGTAGCCCACTTTGCCCTCCCTATTAGACGGGCCCGTCCCTATGAATAGATGATTAATTGTTATTGTTATTAATTTATTTATTTTTTTAACGATTATAATTAAAGATAAATAACTATTGATCGTGACAAATGAAGTTATATATAAGTTGGAAACAAAAACTAGATATGAACCTGATCATGAAGTGTAGTACTATTGCTATTATTCCATGAGGCGGTGTGCCTATTGGTGGTGGTAATAGTATAATCAAAATTACCAACAAGCCCATTATCAGCGGCAGTGGTCGTGGTCGTGGTAGTCGTAGGGTGAACTTGGGCCAGATCATGGCCAATATAGCGACGTGGTAGTGGTGGTGGTGGTGGCGGCGGCTCAGTAGGCTGATGAGCCAAGAAGTTGGAAAACAACATAACCTCATTTGTGTGATCTAAGTGATCTAAATTATGAGGGAACACTTCAATAGTAGTAGTAGTAGTAGGACTACTAGTAATATGATCATGATTGTTATTCTTATTATTAATATTAATATTATTATTGGTGTTATTATTGGAATGAATCAAGGACATATGAAGCTCAAAGTTAGGAAAATTGGTGTTCTTATTAGTATGATTGATTCTTTCCATTATTTTTTTTATGTTATTTTGTTTTGTTTACTCTATTTGGAGGTTTTCACATGGTTGAATAATAGATGGTGGATGTTGAGGTAGCTAGGTTTCTTCAACAAGTGTAATGATAAAACCCTTGAAATGTAGGGCTTTTATACATTTAGTACATAGTACATTATTTTCTTTATGTTCCCCTTTTCTATGGACTATGGTATTTTGAAAAAAACTGTTCCAAAAAGTTCAATTGTTTGTAGCCTCATCTTATCAAAGCATTCATCTGTTCCACTCAATTGTACTCTGTATATTTTAATGAAGGAGTAAAACAGTTTACTATGCATACAATTGTGGAATGGAAGAGGATATTTGTAGCGGCTGGAGTAGTATGGATTAGTTAATTTCAAATTATAATTATTAAGGATAATACTTTAAATAATTCAGGTTAATTTATATTAAATCGCTCAAATTCGCATTTATTTTGAAATCCATCGCATTTAGATCATGTCAAATCTAATTGAGTGAGTTTTAATTACAAGATTAATGATGGTCGTCAAGATAGACCTTGTAAAACTAACCTAGGTCAAATGACCCAATTGAATTCGTCTAACATGATGTCCAAAATTAATAACCAAATGAATAATGTCATACAAAAGCCTAGAAACTCGAATAATCAGATAACAATCTTAGTTAGCTTTTAAAATAAGAGATCAATAAAAACATGCTAAAATGATCCAGTCCAATCCAAAGTTCAACATAACTCAAAATGATTAGTGCCAATCAAAATAATTAAACTCGATTCAAATAATCTTTTTTTTGTTAATAACGAGATGCTAATAAAACCAAAGAAGATCGAGTAGGAAAAGAAAGGGCACGGTGTAAAAGATATACTACGTATAGAATAGGGGCAAAAGAAAGTTGGAAGAAGGGATGATAGGACGTAAGTGTCTGCCTCACTTGCTCCGGTAATTTGCAAAGTCAAGAAGCAATAAATTTTTTGCAAAATAGGCCAAACTACAATCATGTATATTCTCCTGCAAATATTGCTCTTCCTATAAAACCCTCTCATTTTTCTTTGAAAAGACCCTCTCATCGTCCTATGCTACAAAGGGTAAACGAAACTTTTACCCTTCCCTAGTTTTTACTCTATTGAGATCTACCTTTTATACAACTTTATATGGCATACATGCATGCATGCTTTGTTTTAATGGAAAATGAATTGAAATTAATTAGATGGTTTTGTGAAATTATCGTCTTGAAGATATCCATACATTATAAAGATCGAGGAGTCATAAAACGAAGGGTTTGACAATTTTATAAAGTTAACGATTATTTTTACATGCATGTATTTAGTAAATTATTGTTTTTCCAACATTAGCTGTGTTTAGCGTCTTCCAAACAAGTAACCGAGGTGAGTATGTAGTTATGTGACTTATCTTCTTATCCAATGCATGTATGAACATTACACTACTTGTAATTTTCAACTAACTTTTAAACCCTTTGAGTTTTATTGATACACACCGAAATATCTTGGGAGTAGTTTCGTAATTTAACTTTTTTATTTTTTATTCTCCAAGATATTGTAGATTATATATTCACGTTAGGTAAGTTGTAATGAATCATCCATGAATTATGAATGAATGAACAAAGTTTCAAAGTTGCCTTTGTTATCACTTTCTCTCCATTTTCTCTCTTAATTCCACCAAACTCCATAAATTAGTCTCAGGAGCTCCATTTCACTCCGCGGATTAATTTAAGATCAGTAGCCTATCAATTCTCATAATTGAACAACTAATCGATCATATCATTTTTACTTTTGATTGCACCATTTATACAAATTATTCTATCATTGCATTCATACTATTTATGATGAGGTATTTATATCTAAAATATTATCATTATTCCAATTATCGTAATCGTTATTAAAGCAATAACTAAACCTTTTAAATAACCCTAGTAGTACAATGGAATATTTTAATTGCGAATTGCTTATGATAGAACAAGTGTAAAAAAATTTATATTTAAGTCATTTATATAGCATTTCATATACGAAAATCTCACAATGTAATTGCTGTTAAACTAAACTATTACTATTTACTAATCCTTTTTTTATGACATTGTACGGAAGACGAATAAGAGAGCAAAAACTCCACGGAAATTCATGCAATAATAATGATGTTTGTAAATAAAATTCAAAAGGTCACTCCATTTCTAATGATGTTTCAGATATTACTTGGGTCCCTTTTGTTTCCCCTTTCTTTCATTGTTACACTTAGGTATTCATCATATATACAAATTCTCGAGTTATGTGTCTTAATCTTAAAACAGGTCAAATAATAATCCACTTAAAATCTAAATAGATAAGAGAAACATCTTAACATTTATAAGATATTTTACTTTTGTCTTATTTAACACATTTGACTCATTTTAACCTTAAAACAAATATAATTGTCTTAAGAGAGACTTACGCAATTATACACGAAGTAATACTTGTCTTAAGAGAGACTTGCGCAATCATATACTTCACTTTTAACCTCATCAAATTAATTAGCTCATACTTAACTTTCATTACCAATATAATATTCTTTTTATCACATCAACGTGAAAGAAAATTTGAGATATGCTCATGTAAAACCGTAGCCTAGGCGGCGGTCAGGCCACATACAAAATGGCGCCAATTTATAATTAAGATCGAGAGAATTTCATTTTAACATTAATTATTAATAAGAGTAACTTTTTAACTTTATAAAGTGTTCTACTTTCTCTTGTTCAATCAATGCGAACGTCACATGTGTTTTGATTTTTTAAGGAACATGTGATTATTTACAAGGGTTTTTCATAGCTTATACTTCGTATAAATTCAATACTCCTTTAATTTACTCATTTAGCATCACTTTTCTTATATGAAATTTTACTCATTTATCCTCATTTCTAAATATAACAATTTTTAATGAATGAAATGACCTTCTTACCCTCACTAAAATATTGAATTTACAAAAAAAAATTACACACTAATATTTTTAATATGGACCATTATAGTATCTAAAATTATCATTTTACCCTTACAATATACGGAGTACTAGTGTCTTTAGCACCACTAGCTCAAAAAAAATGATATTGGTTTTTTGGGCCATTATTCCTTGTTGTGGTGGATCAGATAGTTGTACACCCAATTAAATTAAACAATTGACTCAATTAGCATGGCTTTGTTGAGCGAATATTTTTTAGGAAAAATTACAAACAATTATATATTTTTTACAAATAACTATCTAATATAAATTTTCTTACAAATAACTACCTAATAAGATACGGAGTACTTTTTTATTCCAAATGCTACCAAGTCATCAAAAAATCAGAATTTAACTGTTTTACCCTCAATTTTTTTTCCTTTTATCTTCTTTTAATTTAAAATCAATTTACCCTTCATGTTAAAAAAATTATTGTATTTAGTTCCCATGTTACCCCATTAGAAATTTAATTTATATTATATCACATATTCAAATACCCCAAATTTTATCCAAGAATAAGTTTATCAAAATTAAGAGTAAAAATCGTACAATATAGTGAAACTTGATCAATTTGAATTTTAGCGTTCAAGAAAATATTAGAAAGAAAAAAAAACATAGAGAGGGTATGGGTAAATGAAGAGAATTAGATGAGAATGTTTATAAAAAATGATAACAAAATGCTAAAATGGGATAAAAAAGGGTAAAATGGAGAAAACAAAATTTGGAAATTAAGTTTTTGGAACTTGGTAGCATTTTGAAAGAAAAAGTGTTTTAATAAGTAGTTTTTGGTGAAAAAAATTATATTAGGTAGTTGTTTGTAAAAAGTGTGTTATATTAGGTAGTTATATGTAATTTTTCCTTTGTTAATTTATATACAAAAACTAAATACTAACTTTGCACAAAAATATAATTTGATTAACGTAATTCCTTTTGTTCAGTTATTTGTTTTTTTTTTGTTCTGAAAATGAACGTAAATGACGTATTTCTTTGCTCAAATACAATCACCATCTTTTTTAAACTACTTAGAATGTTATAATCAATCAAATATGGAACTAAATCACACCCAAATCATCAAAATCATTTGAGATTATCACACTCATTTTGTATCTCATTTGCCTCATCCGTTCCCTTTTTGACGCGTATAGTTTGATCAGACCTTACTATTGCCTGGATCAATTGTTATCAATTTGTTGTTTATGGTAAACTTTAGAGAAAAAAAAAAATATACTCCGAAAAAGTGTGTGATAAAATTATCTCAACAAAAACAGATATCTGAAATAAAAAGTTACATCGAGTAGTATGTGAACAAAACAAATATTATTTGTTTTCATAATATTTTACTTTTTTACCTTTGTTTTCTACTCCGTACTATTCTATATGATGATTATATTTTTATGTCATTTATACCAAATTAGTAACCTTTTAAGTTATTTTACCAAACACTTTAAAATTAACCTGTTAGCTTATCCGTTTTTTATTTTCAGCTAAGTTTATTAGTCTTTAATCGTCTTTCCAAATTTTAAATAACTTTTCAGCTAATTTAACAAATAGAATATATACAAATACTTATAGCCTTAAAGGTAATTGCATCAAAGAAAAAAATTAGGAAGAATAATTTGCCGGTATAGCTAATCAGGTTTAATAGACTTGTAATATAATTAGTTTCAAATTGACTATTATTCTTAACCCATCTCTTATTAAGAAAAATAAATGCAAACGTTATTAGTTGATTAAGCTCATTAAATCTTCTAGACTGAGATTCACGATAAATTTTTAACTATTTTTTATTTGCTATTCAGATAAATACAACATCTGCTTAAGATATTACAGTAGTATTTAGTACGATACAGAAGAACTAATAAGAAGTCTGACAATAGATTATTATATTGCTCGTATTTACCAAGATTCGTGCTCATCACAAGAATAAATCAAACTTCATAATTTGAATGCCAGTACTTCTCTCAAAAATATATTTCGCGAGCATTTGTACCCAATAATCAAACAAGGAGTTTATTTATGAAACACGCGTTTACGTGATTTGTTCGCCGACTTTCCTTATGTCATGCTTTTAAAATACTAACAGTGCCTTGTTACCTGCGCGATACTTAGGTTTATCAACTGTAATTATCTCATGTTGCTCGTACTTTTATTATTAATCTTTTACTACATATATTTCAATACATTTTTCTAAGCGACTTATCAAAAAAAGACAATAAACCAACTTCAAAATTTGAAAATCGTCTTCATTAATCTCTTGGAAACCCTAAACTCACAACACCACAAATTTTCACATAATTAGATGAATAAGTTTGTTGATATATTTGTATCACTTTATAAAAACAAAAGACAATAGTATACCACCTTCTACTTGATCACATGTACCATGACACATACTAGCATTAGTTGACTATTTACAAACAACATTGTTATAAAGTCAAACATGGTCAACACAACACCTACGAGACGTCGTATTATGACAATTGTTGGCGGTTTCTTACTTCACATAATTTTAAACTTCCTTTTCTTTTCCATACAAACAAAACCAAATGAAAAACTACTCTCAAATATTTTTGAGGTGCAAAAATATGAAAAATCACCAAAGATTACCATTGATGGCACAAAAAAAAGGTAGAAAAAGAGGGACAAAAATGCCAAAATATTATTTATGACACTATTTTTATAACACAAATTATGACGATCTCACAATAAATTTTATTTGATAAACAGTCGGTCTCACAATTTGAGATGATTTCAAATAAGACTTGCCCTATTTTATAATTATCATCATTCACATTATTCATATACTTGTTATGACTCAATAAGTTGTTTCTTTTTTTATTTTATATTTCTTAAAATAATATGTGGTTCAATTATCGAGTAAAATTATCTAGCTAAGACTATTACTCTCCCTTATAATAGATATTTAACCAGCAATTATAATTTTAAATAATGAAAACAATCATTTACGCTCATCTCAAAATAGATTGGTAAATAACTAACTGAACAATAATTTATTTAATTAGTTCATATTATTTGTTCATTATTTTGAAAATATCGGCTTAATCAGGAAGCTTATTATATTGAATTATTTTAATTATACAAATGGAAAAAGCTAGTAAGTTTTTTAGGGTACATTAATTGGGTGTTGTTCCTTTGATCATATCCTCCTATAAATTTGCCCTATTTCTCATTTATTTTTGCTCAATTCATAGACACTCCTTCATATCAAAGGTTGTCTCTTCGATCTTTTTCATTTCCCAAAAATTATTCTCTCATTTTATTTTAATTTTTCATTCATCTGTATATTTTAAAGTATAATTATATATGTTCTATACTAATTATATCGATGTAATTTTTTGTTTAATTATATCATGATTAAGTGATACTAATTGCTTGTTTAGAGTATGGCATTTTGGCAGTACACAAAATTTTGTACACTCTAAAATTTATAGCATGAAGTTCACTTGAATATTTTAATTTGTGACTTCATTTTTTTATTTGTTTTTGATTAAAGTTTTGATGATCTTATTATTTTCCTAACAATTGTTTTTCTAAGCATTCATGAATTTGCTGCATGAGTGATGGATCAATTTCATTTTATTTAATAGTTTGAAGTTGATTGTTTGAATTCTCTTATATATCATTTTAATTTTATAAACATTTCAATTTTTCGAATCAGAAATAACACGATGACTTTTAAAATTTTTTTTTTTACTCGACTCTTATATGTCATTTTAATTTTTATAAACGTTTCAATTTTAATTTGTGTATAGCATGTCGTTTACTTTGCTTGCTTTGATTAATCCATCAATTTCTGTTATTGTCATGAGACTCCTTGTTCAAATTTGTCCTATATAATTATTTTTTTTCATGGTTTTGTTTCATGATTTATAGATCGAAGTCGTTGATCTAACATTTTACTTAGAAGACATTTCATGTAATTGAGTAATTCAAAACTTTTTACCCCTCTAACACATCCAATTCTTTGATATATTTGTAGATCGATCACTATAATTCCTTGTTTTGTTTCAATTTGATGATTCAATTTGATATTTTTTTTATCTTACTCTTCCTACGTATATATACCCGATCTACATATACAATGTAGGATAATTTTCAGATGAATCGATTTGTTTGATGGAAAATAAACCACTACGATTTTATTAAATATTCCCTTTATAAATTTTTTCGAGCGTTAACAGTACATAACATATAAACATGCCTCTTTATTTTAAATCGAGTTTGTATTTGTTGTTCGGTCGTTGATCGATCACCAAAGTGTAGAAGTATGTAAGATAAGTTCAACACACGAACGTTAATTTACTACAGTCCTATATGATTTTATGACTTGGTCATGATTTTTTTAAGAATTTTGTTGCATCAATTATTATTTTTCTCTTAGTTTTCCCTTCTCTTTAGTTTGACATGAGTCTTGGAAATTTCTTTCACTCCCATCTTTAAATCCGCAGAAAACATTTTTTCTTTTATCAAATACGCATCTGATCAATCAATTTTCTTACGGTTTATTTCAAAATCCCAATATATAAACGTCGTATATAAAAGATTGGATAGATCAGAGGAAGTATCAATCTTTTGTTTATTTTATACTTTATATCTGCTTAATGAATTGTGTTTAATCTGATCCGATATTTTGAATCTGGCATTTTATCGGCCTACAGTACAGTTTTTACTCTTAGTCAAATCTAGGTTCATCGTACATATTGAAAAGATGTTATGACGACATTGTTATCGTGTTTGAGGGAAAATAGGATTACGCATCGGATGTAGTACCACAACTCTTTTAGTTTTTGAGTTTTTTTTTTATAAAGTTTTTGAGCTTTTATGAGTGTTGGTAAAAAGAACTCAAAAACTTTATATAAATACTCAAAAACTTCACATAAATGCTCAAAATCTTGAAATGTGATGTATTACATCCGATATATAGTCTTGTTATTGACAAATGTGGGACGGCACCTTTTAAACATTTTAGTAAATAAGTCGGCGTCTTCTCAACTTGTGCAAAGGTACCTAACATTTAGGCGAGTTGTAAAAATGGTACCTAACGGTTTTTTTTTTGCCCAAAGGTACCTAAAGTTCACATATGGTTGTTACATAGTACCAATCTAAAATTTCCGTCAAAAATAGTCAAAGATAACCCTTGACTAACGGAGGAATGGTTCTCTTCTTTTAACCTCTCATTTGCTCTCTCTTTCTTATTCAATTTTACCTCTCTTTTAACTTTCACTTCCAACTTCACTATTTCCATCAATTCCCCTTATTTTTCATTCATGCCAACAATAGAAGAAGTGAGAAAGTAACATTATGTGGTCTGGGGAGTATGGGGACTATGAGGAGTAACTTATTTCTACTCGTGAAACTCTCCCGCATATGCTTTTCAATTCTAAATGATCATGTTTGTGCGGTTGAACTCTTAGAACTCATTTTGGAATTCCCGATCAACAATCAGTTTACACTCTTTCTTAACTGAACACACGTGGATGTTGTAGGTGGTGTTGAAGAAAGGGCCTTTGAGTGAGTTTTTGCAAGAGATGGAGCCCTTTCTACGGAAACCATGGGAAAATGATGGAAAAGTGAAGATGAGAGTGAAAGTATAAAGAGGAAGGTAAAAGTGAATAAGAGAGACGGGGAAACGATGGGTTAATAGAAGAGAGTCAATACCCAACCCTTCCTCCGTTAGTCAAGGTGTTAACTTTGACTTTTTTTTACGGAAATTTTAGATTGGTACCATCTGACAACCGAATGTAAACTTTATGTACTTTTGGGCAAAAAGAAAATGTTAGGTACCATATTTACAACTCGTCTAAATGTTAGGTACCTTCTGACAAAAAACCCATATTTTTTTTCTTTTTAAATTCCTATGTTATTATATTAATCTTTGTTGTTTAGTCTTCTAAAATAGATAACTTCGCCATTTGTATAGTACTTAATCTGTTTCAATCATTTACTTTTTTTTTTACCAATGATTTTAATATATATAATTGAATAAAATTCTTTCGGGTACATTAAAAAAGGCCATATATCAACTCTAATTTTAAAAATAAACAAGGCCATATATCAACTCTAATTATTATAGTCCTAATTTCATTCTTAAAAAACAATGGTTTTCTCGATTTTTGTGCCATAATGAAAGGTAAACGAATGATCGGAACGAATGAAGTATTAAGAGAATAATGGCGAGAATAAAGGTTACTCGCAATATATAATGGATACCAAGTCAAGTAAAAAGAGATTTTATCTACAAATAAATTATTGTGAGATAATTACTTTAAGGATATACTTTTTGCCTTTTTATTTTAATAAATGTATGACATTCTAGATTTTTTTTTTCAGCTGTACATAAAGTGCTTAATAACTAATTGTATGACACTCTAAAGTCTAAACCATACTTACAATCTACGAAATAAAATAAGACATAACAATGTTGAGAACTAAAACTACTCCAAACTAAAAGGCGTCGAGTATCAGAAGCACACTGGTGGAATGACATTCTAAATTGATTGCATAATTTTTCGTGTTTTGTGTTATACTATGAATTCAAGTTCCAAGATAGAGGAATCAAAACTATGACCTCTTATCCACAACATCATGTCGAGACTCTAGAATAAGGTCGCTATCGAGGTGTAATATTTGCTCGTATACTTTGAAAATTATTATTCAAATGTAGGAATCTATCAAAGTTTGAAACCACCAAGAAGGGACATTAGCCAAGTCCCCAACCCCCCCTATAAATAAAATCATTTTGGGCACAAAGCAATGCAAACAACAACACACTCTAGGACACTATTAAACATCAAAACAAATTATTGGGACTTCCTCTTTTGGCAATCAATAATGGAAGGAAGAAAACACAAAAATAAACACAATCTTCATTCAAATAATCATCTTTCATTACCACACCATGAGACACATGACCTACCCACAATCTACAAGCTTAAACTATCCATGAAAAAGAGGCTAAGCCCACAAGGTTTGGACACACCATCACCACAAGGATCTAAGGAGCTCAAGGACATGCTTCAAAGATTAGTCGAAATCGACACCGAAAGCCGTGATCTCCTCACCAAAGTGTTCTCCATGCTCGAGAAAGACGAGAATCTTGAAAAGTACTTCAAGAAAAGGATTGAAGATCCTAAAGTGAGTAGGATGTGGGAGTTAGTTGAACAAGTACTTGCTTATCAAGAAGAGTTGCCTAATCTTGATGAGTTGGGGATTAACGATGATTATCATGCTTGTATGAAGCTTAATTATGGTGTTAATAAGGATATTAGTGAGAGAGATGAAGAGGATGAAGAGATGAAACTTGAAAGGTTTAGAATTAGGACCTTGGGTAGTACTAGTACTAGTGTCGGTAGTGGTGGTTCTACAGAGTTGGAAACTAGTGGTGATCATGGGAAGGCCGTAGGAAAATAATCTTCATCTTATATTATGTAATATATTTTGCAAATTCTTTCATTTGATTTGTGTTTGAATCATTAATATCCAGTGAGATTTATGTTGTTCACCTATTGTTACTCGGAGTTGTTTATAAGTATCGAACACGACTAAAAACATTTCATGTTATCTACACCCTTTAAATGAAAGAAACCCCTTAACATTTTACTATTCATGCGCAGTGCTTTTTTTTTGGTTTTTTTTTTTCTGGTTTTTTTTTTTCTAGGCTTTGTTATTATTTGTATTAATTTTAACGGTAATCTCAAATTTGATTGGCTTGGGTTTTTGTCTTCCTATTTCGACTTTAAAATTAGACGTTACCATTAAAATAGTGACAACATTTCAACTTTGTTTAGCCTAAAAGATGATTCCCAATGAGTGACCGCGCGCGCTAGCGCGCGGTCCAAAAACATTAGTAGAATGAAAAGCAAAGAATGTGGTATAAAAATGTTGAGATGGTTAAAAGTATTAAAGCAATCCGTATCGTATTGCTAGACAGTAGACATGTACTCCGTAGTGTATTCTATAATTGTCAGTAAAATATCACGTGAAAATACATCTCACAAGTAAAAGTTTGTGGGCTATCACTTATTTTTACTGCCTAGTTTTCAACTCAGGTGTTGGGCTTTCACTTGAGCATGTCATTATTTTGGTCTACATTTCCCTTCAAGTGAACAGGGGCCAGCCTATAGACTGATGTCAACAAGCCCAAATGTTGCGGGGGACCGGGCCCCTGCTCACATACAAAGAGATCCGCCTCTGCTCACAATAGGTACCAAAATGATCCCAACGAACGGTAACTTTTGAATAAAAAAGACACCTTACTACACATACGACGATCTCATTTGAACATTTATAATTTTGTACTCCCTATAAAAGTATCACATTATAACAAATGTTTTTATTTTTTTTATTTTTATGGTATGATTTCGTAATATCAAATTTTAAGTGTTTCATGTAGCTATGGTCTATACTCTATAGATAATACGAAGTAGATTTTATCAAAACCTGCTTATATTTCCTTATTTTGACTTTAATCATAAGCACATATCATGGCATGAATCAAACGTTTCAAAGAAAATCCACGGATAACATACAAAATCGTCTGATACAATAAGTCATATTCCTCATACTAATCACAAAATTACTCATCCGTTTTCAACTAAATAAACTAATTAATGTCACTTTAATTTATCCTAATACCATATAGCCCTAAATATAGCATGATCAACTAGGCCTAAATAAAGCAGCCTCCGCCGACTCTTTAGTCATCAAACTCATCTCTCCAGGATTGGAGGTTCGGTAATCGAATAAATCGCATTGTTGGTCGAGCAGTGGGGCATGAGCGAATGAGAAATATGTGCATGGCATTCGACCAACCGGTTCCTGTCGCGCCCTCTATTATCCTGGATAACATAATAGGGGATCTTTTCGTTCGACGCAACATGTAGTGCCAAGCCAAACCCCGTAAGCATCACCGCATGATGCACTAAACGCTCGGGATGAGAAAAGGGGGGAGTGACCTCGTGGACTGTGCCATCCTTAATTTCGAACCTAACGTTACTTTTAGGCACGTAAAACGGCACCTGACAGAGTAAACGATCGTCTTCGGCTACCGCATATGTTCCGAACACCGGCCCCTTCTCACTGATGTGTTGCATACACGAACAGTCATGACCAAAGCTGCCCTCGCGAGACTCTCCCTCCATAGCCTCAACATTGGGCAGCATCGTCTCCTTTGTAAAGGAGCTACTACCAGTAAAGTAATACTTAGGACAACCTGTATAGTCCACATTACCCGACGCCGGCTTGGCTAAGCCAATATATTTTTCTTCAGTTGTTAGACCAAAGTCGACCAAAAGAGCAAATAATTCCGACATAAGTCTCGAATCCGTGTCCACGAGTTGGGTTACCGAAAGATTGTCCCCAAAAATGCTGCCAAAATAACGTCCTTTTTTTGCAGGGAGAGTAGCTTCCAGAATACGCATACGCGTTTGGCAAACGTTATGCAGTGCGTGGTATCGAGTATCGACATAACCCAAACCCTATCAACCGAGTTTTCAACTCGGGAAAACAAAATAAGACATAATTAGTGGCGGATGATGTCGTGGCAAATGATTACTTGTGCCACGAAAAATAGTTATTCTCGTGGCATAAACATATATTTAGCCACGAACTAGGCTATTACGTGGCAATAGCCACGGCCCACGGATTAGTTTACTTTCGTGGCTAAAAGGTAATATTGTAGAATTAATTAAATAAAAGCGAATATGTCACATAATTATGCTAACATCATTTGATAAAATTATAATAAGAAAAACATGTTAATATAAGAAATAGTAAATTCATCTTATTGAGATCAATTAATTTATTTTGTAGTTAAAATCTCAATATTTTGTTTGTTGTAATCAATAAAAATATGCTCCATAAGTATATATAAATCATTGTAAATTATTTTCATATGTCATTTAATTTATTTTCCATGATATCTTTTATAAAACTTTAGGCTTAATGGACTATGTTTCGAAATGTATTTTTTTTGTGATAAAATTGAAATTTGAATTTTAAAACGCTAACCCTCATTTTTTTCAAAAGCAATACCATAGGGTCATTATAAAAAATTATTTCAATTAAAATCATTTTTGTTATAAAATGAAGGCCAACAATAATAAATTTTATGTTTAAGTAAAATATAACACTTATAATGATAAATTTTATGTTTAAGTAATTAAACAAATACTCAAAAATCTTCATGTGCCTCAATGGTTAATAATAATAGGCCCTTTTTATGGATGCATAACGTCCCAGTAAAAAGGGGAGGCGGACCATCTTCCCGCCATAAAACCCAAACATATATTTTTTGACCCCGGTAATCCTCTGTTTAGTGTCGGTCATACTCTATTTTTTTTTTTTTTTTTTTTTTGTTTATTTGGTTTCTGGATTGAGGGAAGTTGGGTATAAAGAAGAAGAAAGTAGGGAGAAGGAATTGCTTTTGTATTCATACATATACTTCACGTACACATGTTTTATATACTTTTACATGCACTAATGGAAGGAATAAACTATTGAGGGATATATAATATTCTACACTTTAATAACCATTATTACATAATATTTAAGGCAACAATATAGGAGGAGATAATATGCTTCCATGAATAAAGATTTGTTGCTATGTATTGTGAATAGAATCTTGAGATGTAATATTCTTAACACGCTCCCGCAAGACGATCGGTCGTAGAGTAATATAGATCTTGGATACTAATGTGATAAAGCGGGTCTTCTAGAGTGGCTTGGTTATTGTATCGGCAAGATGATCGTTTCCATTGATATGTTAAACTCTGATGTTGTCAAGCCTTACTTGTTCTCGCACAAAGTGGAAGGCAAGTGCAAGGTGCTTCATTCTGGAGTGAAATATAGGATTGGCGGAGTAATGGGATTCTCCTAAGAGTAGACTGGTGTAAGCGAGGTTATTGGTAGCTTAAGCTCGTTCATGAGATTTAGAACCGAGAGAACTTCAGCTGTAGTATCGGCCACTGCTCGAAATTCTGCTTCAGTCGATGATCGGGAGAAGGAACGTTACTTCTTAGCAGACCACGTGATGGGGTTTGAACCTAGAAAGATTATATATCCGAAAGTGGAGACGTAGTCGTCTTTATCTCCTGCCCAATCTGCGTCACAGTATGCATGTAGATTAATGGGTGATGATTTTAGTAGGTGAATTCTAAGGTGCATTGAACCTTTGAGGTAACGTAGTAATCGTTTTAGAGCAGTCCAATGGAGAGTGGTCGGATGGGTAAGATATTGAGCTAGTTTATCTACTGCAAATGCAATGTCGGGTCGAGTTAGCGAGAGATACTAGAGGCTGCCAACTATTGCTCGGTATTGTTTTCGTCAACGAGGGGTTGCGAAAGTTGGCGAGTGAGATGTGCGTCAGGTGACATGGGTGTTGTGAGCGAGTGACAGTCAGCCATGTCAAAGCGACTTAAAATGTCGGAGATGTACTTTGATTGGTTTAGATGGAGGCCGCGAGACGTAGGTGTGACTTCGATGCCAAGAAAGTACGATAGAGGTCCCAAGTCTTTAAGTGAAAACCGAGATGATAAGTCGGTGACGAATTTTTGAATGGTGACATACACTGGATGGACCAGTAATGATTATGTCATCGACATAGACTAATACATATAGACAGACAGAGGAGGTCTTGTAGATAAATAAGGATGAGTCGGAAACGGAGTTGAGGAAGCCGTAGGATATAATAAATGTACGTAGTTCGTTATATCATGCTCTTGGAGTTTGTTTGAGGCCATAGATTGCCTTGGATAGTTTGCAGACGTATGAGGGAAGTTCGGGGTTGACAAACCTGGGGGCTGAGTCATGTAGACATTTTCGGTGAGCGTGCCTTGGAGGAGGGCATTGTTAATGTCTATTTGACGAAGAGACCACCCCTGAGTCACGGCTAGGCTGAGAATTAGGCGAACCGTGGATAGTTTAATGACAGGGCTGAAAGTCTCAGAATAGTCAATACCGGGGCGTTGGTTGAACCCCTTAGCAACGAGACGAGCTTTGTGTTGCTTGAGGGAGCTGTCGGAGTTGTATTTAATTCGAAAGACCTGTTTACAACCTATGATATTTTGGGCTGACGACGGGGGGATGAGCTGCCACATCTGATTTCGAGTGAGAGCCGCGTATTCGTTTAACATAGCCTCTCGCCATTGTGGGTCAAGTAGTGCTTGTTTGACCGTTGTTGGAGTTATATGAGTGAGAGATAATTGAGCGATGTGAGCGGATTTGCGGGTATGATGAGCATAACGCAGGTTGGGTTTGACGATGTTGTTGGATAAGCGCGTGACAGGACGGGGTGGGGCAGGTGGTGTGGGCGGTGAGTCAGAGGAAGCAGAGTCAGAAGGAGCAGTAGCAGTTTTTTTATATTTTAATATTATATTACACGTTGTCGAGCCATGAGTATTTTATTAACCATACTATCACTTAGTATTATAAGAATGCTACTATTGAGACCCTCAAAATTTTGGGACCCCTATTCTTAAAATGCATTGAATTATGAATATGCTAAAAAAAGGGACCTAACAAACATGCATAATAAATAATCTAATAAAAAAATAATTAAAATTTCTTATTTACTAGACAGGATGGTGACATGATCCTCCGCTACAACTAAGAATTTCTCACATAAATATTACCAATTCAATTTAGGAATGAAAAGACCTATCCTAGACGAGGACTGTCAAATAGTGCCTAAAATATTTTATCTAAAAATATTTATGTTGCTAATTTATCCTAGTTATGTATTATGCATGTGAATATGTGATCAGATAAATATTTCAAATTGATGATAAGAAAAAAGAAAATATAAAGAGAATATTACTGTTGTTTGTACTACTATACATGAAACCCATCTTACCCATGTTATATTAGATGATTTAAGATTTCGTATGAATTAACATAAATAAAAAATAGAACAATATGAACTTAATTAGCTTAATTATTTATTACTGGTATTTTACATTCTTTCTTTACCAATTCAGAAGAAAAAGTAGCTCCGTATGACTAGATCTTACTAGGTTTTAGTACACCCCTGCACATACGCAATATTCATATATATACCTCAATAAAATTAAAAGAGGTAAATTTCAAAATAATACGCGAGTTGTACTAGAGACTAGTTCACTGG
>JAUEKU010203255.1:0-17044 GCA_032274805.1 Gypsophila paniculata | reverse complement strand
ATAGATATTAACTTTCTATTAGATCACTCAATACGGAGTATTATTATGGTTGCTAATATACATGTGTACTATTATACATTGTCTTACGTAAATTACATGTATTCTTAAAATAAAAATATCTATAAAAGCCGTGCATTTGCATGGACACTAAACTAGTTTTACATAAATAATAATCGCCGTAAATTTCAAGTGGTCATGATGTACACTAAATTCGTTGGACACATCAAACCATCGACACAACGCCTACTATTTTTTCAATTTCATATACGACACTAGTGCAATTAATATTTCACGAACTCGATCGCGCTTAGTTCCTTGATTTTATAAGTATGACGACACACTTCTAACTTCTGGCTCAACTGTATCCACACAGCACAACACGCAAAATATATAAAATCAAATTTCTTGATCTTTCAGATGCATGATATTTCGAGCTTACTACTGTTGTCTATTGTATATGAGCTCATAAATCGAAATTCTCGTTGCTTTCGATTAATTTCAGTTTCGATACGTTCAGTTCAATTTAAAATGTATGACCTCATAAATCAAAATTCTCGTTCTTTGGGACTAATTTCAGTTTCGATAAATTCAGTATAATTCGAAGTTTAACTCTAAAATGTCCAAAAGAACGAGGTCATAACTAACTAGTTTGACTCCCCCTCCTCAACTGAATTGACTCCTCAGTATCATGCACAACCAATAACTTCAGGCCTAAGAAATCTCAAATTGGACCTCAAACCCTAATTATCTCAGTAGGGATGTCGAAGCTCATGATCACGGGGCACGGGGGCACGGAGACGAGAGCGGCGGGGGCGGGGAAAGTGTTCACGGAGCAGGGGTGTTTCAATGTGTTGCAGAGTATGGGACAAGCTATTCATATGTTTTGTCCCCAAGGTCTCATTATTTATTGGTATGATCTTTATTAATTTTGATTTTGTTCTTGACTTTTGTGTACTTCCATCGAGTTAGGGTCGAACTGAATTGAATTTATCTGAATTATGCGAAATCGAATTACGGTCGTGTATTGTTCCATTCGATCTTTCAGGTCACGACTTCACCTCGATGTTATACTACGTACTCTTAAATTAAAGCCTATATGCGACAGATAGACTCTTGTAACCATATCCTATTTGCTTGCTTACGGGAACATAATTTCTTTACGGAACCTAGATCGAAAAGATTGAAAAAATCAATCATGCGCAACCACTGATGAAGGATTCCTTGAAAAGGGGAGAGTATAGTTTAGTTGAACTTAACTTATTTGGATAGAATTGAATTGAACCGAAGTGGAGTTGAAATCAAAATGAAGTCCTAGTATTTCCCTTGTAAATGGACTTACAATAATCTTCAGCAGCTCAATAAACGAATTTAGGTAAAAATATATGAATAATTCTCCCGGTATGCCTGAGACAATTTTACACAATGCATGCTTCTTTTTTAGATAATAAAAAACTAACCAAACTCATGGCTATGAGTTATGAGTTCAGAATACGACGATTCTTTTTTTAGATCAAAGATCTTTTCTGTTGTATTCTGAATTCGTAACCACGAGTATATCAGTGAAAGTATTTTTACGGAACAAAGTTTGACTGACCATATATTCTGATCATGAGTTCATGAACTGACTAATTGGTTTTCAAACTCATGGTATTTATGAGATATACGGTTTGGAAAAAAAAGAGCTAATTTTTGGACTCGCTGCTATAAGTTATAATCCGTCAAAGTTTTTCAACTTAAAAACAACGATATTATGTGCAAAGTAGCAAACTTCAGGGTACCGTGGGAATTATCCCAAAATATATTTATGGTAAGACCACGCTAGGATTAGGAAAAGACGGGTCGCTTATTTTGTTGTTCACTCAAAATGTAGCTAGAGTATGTGTCACTATACTGTCGGAAAAAATATTGGTATCAGAAGTCAGAATGTAGAGCTGTGAACTATACTATGGAGTAACATCGATTATCTCAAACACGCGATGCATAGAAAGGAAGTTACTCGCTAATTAGAGGGTCGTCACTGGCACTGTTTAAACGCGTCATTAATTATATACTCCGTATATGAGAAGCCGTTATAAGCTATAAGTAGTGTAGTTCTACGCAAGCCGTTGTGATCTAGAGTTGACCCTAACTGAAGCCGAACTCCATAGAATCCCAAGAATTAGTGAATCGGGATGGACCCAACCTGAGTACTCGACCGTAGGCTTGTACTAGTACTGCAATCCTATGTTTTGGACCTAGCCCACCATCTTGAGATGACTAGTGAATTGATAATGACTTAACGCGAGTGTTGACTCAATGTATAAACGTAATAATGATGTAAATAATGCTCCGGACTCGACATTTAACTTACAATAGTCTGGGTATGAAATTATTGTTCGGAATTAAGAAACTACGATAAAATGTATGGTTGTCGATCTGATCATGACTGGACCAAACCTGATCTGATGTGTCGCCCAGAGATGAACCAAACCCAACTTAACTTGATCAAACCCAAATCCGATATGACCTGACCCAGTCGACTCGAATGGCATGATTGGCATTTGGCACCTCGAGATTGACTCATCTAGTGTTGTGATTGATTTGGTTTTTGTTGAAAATACCAACTTCTATATCATTTATGCAGGAATCGTTCTGCCGAAAACCTTTATGGTTATTCTGAAGCAGAAGCCATAGGCAAGCATGTCTGTGAACTTATCGTTACGTCCCGGGATTTTGGTGTTGCTGAGCTTATCATACATCGTTGCGGAATGGGACAGAAATGGACCGGCCAATTCCCTGTCAAAAACAAAATGGGAAAAGCATTTCCGGTGGTTGTGACAAACACTCCTCTTCATGATGACGATGGCACTCTCATTGGGATTATAAGTGTTACATGTGATACGAGACCCTTTGAGGAGACACAAGTCTCAGGTGCAGAGGTAACGGAGATAAGTCAAGATTTTAGCAGGCACTGGAGCAGGATGACGACTAGATTTGGCCTAAACCCCGAACAGTCTTTACAAACTTTGGTTGCATCCAAAATCACAAACCTGGTTGGTTGCCTGTTGATTTTACGTTGTGATGGAACCTACTTGGCTATTTTCCATTTCCAATGCAGGCAAATATGTCATAGTTTGTCGTCTTTAATATATGACAAGAGTAAAGCAAAATGACACACTAAATTGCATACGCTTCTTATATTAAAGTTGCACCCGGCGATGCATATTCTCAATGCCATTTTCGTTATGCGTCATCCAAAAAAGCCTGTGTGTTCCAACACAGAGTAAGTTGTGTAAACCCTAATACCCATAATTTTAGGCGCTGGGTGTTGTTGTGGGAATCTTCTTAGTTCCAAGCTGACATTCGGGTTTGTTAACGTAGGCTTGCAAGGTCAGCAGCAAAGTCCGATCCAAAATGAAGACTGGAGAGAGTAATGGTTTCCTGGATCGTGGAAGTGGAGACAGTCAGCATTTTAAACATGCTTCTGCGCTCTCAGACAGTAGAGAGGATGGGAATTCCAATGAATCTAGTACACCTGGAGGAGATCCAGCTGTCTTTGCTATCGGTATATTCACTTCGTACACTACAGGCGAGTCTCCTGTGCAAGCTCAGGGAGAATCTATTAATGAAAGTGAGGGCAGAGTTGGTATTCATAAGATTTTAGCTTCCAAACCTGAGCCTTGGATTAATAAGAAAACAATGCAATGGTCTGGGAAAGAAACTGAGCGGAAAACATCAGAACCTCAGAGCAGTCGATTTGGCTGGCCAAGGATACAAGGTAAACAGGATTCTAGCCGTCCGCATTCTGCCTTAAAGTCAAAAATTCAGACACGTGACTATAGTTGGCCCGTTGTGAATGAGGCCACAGGGTCCTGGTCATCATCAGATGCAAACAGCAGAAGCAGTACAAGTAGCTGTGGAAGCGCCTGCAACAATGCCATACAGAAGTTAGTTGTTGAGACTGATTGCTTAGACTACGAAGTTTTGTGGGAAGATTTACAAGTCGGACAGCAGATTGGACAAGGTAATCCTCCTCTTGGCTGCGCTTATGAATATCTGAGTTAGTTACTTTGCCGTGTTTAAGCTTGGCTTTATATACAGCTTTGGCAGCTCATTCTACTGTGAATAGGACCACTTGTGGAACACTCCGTTTTAACATATTATTTTCAGCCTATTCCAGTCATTTCGCAACCTTGTTTAGCTTAACTATAAGGGGCTCCTATGTGCTAAAAATGTTGTGCACCTTGATATTCATGAATCCCGCTTTATTAGCTTCACTTAGCCACCATGTTTTAAGATTGTTGCTTACTTGAGAAAACTGATTCTTTAACCTACACAGTTGAGGATCATTTAATTTGAAGTTTCTACGTTTAATTAAGGCTATATTTGCCACCAAATACTTGTTCCGCTCATAAGTCATAACAAGGTTTTGTACCAAGGGCGACTTTCTTGATCGTGCAGTCAAATTTCTAAGCTTATCGTGTAGTAAATATAGGAATCCATCCTTGCCTAGTTGTTTGCTTCATTCTTTGGTCTCTTCAGATACCTCTGTTTTAAAATCTAGACTTTCTTGAATAGCTTAATCTAGCTGGTTTCCGACTTGCGTGGTTACCTTGTGGTAGCTCCATAATGCATCCTATCCAAGTTATTTCTATAAAATGTTGAGTGTAAATCACTCTCCTTGTAATCATCCTCAGTTCCATGAATAATTGGCTTGTATTATCTTGCTCATTGTTTCATGTAATAACATTATCAATGCCTTCAGGGCTTGGAGAAACATATTATCAATGTGGCTAGGTTTGAATCTATTTCTACTTAATGCAGGTTCTTGTGGAACTGTGTACCACGGTCTCTGGCATGGATCGGTATGTTCCTTTCGGTCTCTTATATGACGACCTCCTTCCATAGCTGATTTATGGTGAAAGTTATTGCAAAGAGAAACTTGTGTATGGAGGACATGTACATTGTTGCTCCGTATGATAAATGAAATTTACCATGCTCAGTCAGAATAATGGCTCTTGTGGTCTTTTTGGTTGGCACTTGCTGTAAAGCTATGTCTGGGCGAAACTTAAACTTTGCTTTCTGACTTTTACCTGAGGGTTTTGGGTTCCGATTATGATAGAAGCTCCTAATGTGGGCCTATAAGCAGGATGATTTTCCTTTTCCTTAAGACAACGGGGAAGTTTCAGTTTGAATCCGTCATTGAGAATAATTAGTAGCACAACAGGATTGTTCAGCCATGAATATTGATCTGTAAAATGACCATGTCAGAAACTAGAAGCTCCTTTTCTTTTCACTATATTTATCTGTATATTTGAATTGTGTTATGGCAACTGTAATTCGTTAATGGCCTGCAAAATTTTCTGTTTCTATGAGCTAAGTGTAAGTATTACTGCAGGATATTGCTATTAAAGTTTTTTCCAAGCAAGAATATTCGAACGAAGTCATATCTTCATTCAGACAAGAGGTAGTTACTTTTAGTTCGCTCTTTCTGCTGTTGAACTTCTTTATAATATCGCCATACGCATTCTGTTCATGTGAGTTTGATGAAAGACATTTACGTGTTTTAGTTTGAAGATGGTGATGATCTGTGCTTTCTGATATTTGACATTTTCTGTTGATTTTTTATTCAGGTCTCCCTCATGAAGCGACTTCGGCATCCTAACATTCTCCTATTTATGGGTGCAGTGACATCACCTCCGCGTCTCTGTATAATTACAGAGTTTCTTCCAAGGTTCATTCTTATCTTTCCTTAACTTTTGAGAATTTCTCCAGCTTGCAAACCAGGGTCGTTTCCTGATTATGATTTAATCTCTTTTCTCCATATTCGTCGTATTGCTTGGTTGCTTGAGGGGTCATAAAGATAAAATTGATGACGTCTCACTCGAAACTGCCCTATGTCCTCTCAGAGGTGCCCATTTAGGCGGCTTATTGTTGTCTTCTTATACTTTACGAGTATATTGTATCGCCTTAAAGTCTCTTAAGATGACACCATGTGGGCAGCTTGGTAGAAGGTCATTGTAAGTCATACTCATATAACAGATTTTGGTTTAGAAAGAACTTTGTAGAGAATTTCAGCTATTATTTGCTTCTTGTCTATTTAAGACGTGTAGACATATTAATGAGCCATTCAATTATCCAATTATATCCGAAAATCATATAGTTGTTAATCTTGTACCTTTCAATCATTCATTATCATGCAGAGGAAGCCTGTTCAGCCTGCTGCAAAAGAGCACAACGAAACTAGATTGGAAACGGCGACTTCATATAGCTTTAGACATAGTCGGTATTCTGGTGTAACTACTCTGTTGAAGAAGCGATATCTAAGATTTTCCAGCTTTGATTATGATCTTCATTGACAACTATGGCTCACACTATCTTGCGAACCTAACGCAGGCTCGAGGAATGAATTATCTTCATAACTGCAATCCACCTATTGTCCACCGCGATTTGAAGTCTTCTAATCTGCTTGTTGATAAAAATTGGAGTGTCAAGGTGTGGTTTATATATCCCATTGTTTTCTAGTTCCTATATCTCTGTAGTTCAAGTTGGAAACTACGGAGTATTACTTATCGTCTATGTTCTGGCAGGTTGGCGACTTTGGCCTTTCACGTGTGAAGTATGAAACTTATCTTGCAACTAAGACTGGAAAAGGAACAGTATGATCTAAAATTAGTATTTTTGTGTTGATTATACCTATTCTTTGATTTTTGATTTTGATGGAATGAGGTCAATTAGCTCATTAAACTAGCTTGATCCGATATTTGACGCAATTTTCATTCAGTGTCATCTGGAAACTGTCTTTTTATGTTAACACAGTATAAGGTTGCGTAAATCCGACCCCCCTTGATCCCACTAGTTGAGGAAGCCCTTGAGGCACTGGGGCGATAATGTGATATTGTTGTTGTATGCTCCCTTTGTCTTAATCTTTTACTTTTCAATTTTGAAAACTAGCGTAATCAAACCGTTTCCATTTTTTTGAAAATTATAATTTGATATACAAATCAATGAGGAGGTAGGACTTATTTTTGTGCAAAGAAAACAGTCAAATTACCCTCGTTCCCTATATAGAAACGTAAACAAACTCGCTAGAGTGGAAGAGTGTATGGATATCGAGCTAATGTTGCTTCCATTTTTGCTTGTAGCCTCAATGGATGGCTCCAGAAGTAATTCAAAGTGAACGTTCAAATGAAAAGTATGTCTAAAGCCATATTACCCAATCTCTAATGTTTAACTCAGGACTCTTCGACTCTGTGAACTTATTCAATACTATTCTTCTAAAATGATTGTCAGAGCATTAGAAACGACACTGAAAATCAGACTGTAATGTTTATTTCGGGTAGAACTAATGATCTTGTCATAGTTTAGGTCTGATCTCTACAGCTTCGGGGTCATACTATGGGAACTTGCCACTCAAAAGATACCTTGGGAGCATCTAAATGCAATGCAGGTATTTGATTTTCTTTTTCCGGCTTTTTAATGACATGGCAATAATGATGCTGGAGGGAAGGGGAATAGATAGGTAAAAAGCAAATGGAAGGGAAGAGACGGAAAGAGTGGGTTCCATATCAGTCTACCGCGGTTGTTTGGGAATAATGTTCATGGTAAATGGATACGTAACATAGACTTGTGATGTGTACTTAGTAGAGTATGTATACATTACTCTTGATCAAACTCTGTGATACAAATACATACCATGGACACAAGATATGTCGAATTCGTTGGGACTGAGCGATTTCAGCTCCAAAGATAAGGCGTTGTTGTTGCTGTAGTAGTGTATTTTGATTAACGGAGAGATTGGTTTACTAGAAGAGGGAAAATGGATCCTTCTTGTTCCCTTCCGCTTCCCTCCTAGCGTTTGTCAAAATAAGGGTACCTACGTGGCTACGTCTTCCCCCTCTTTGTCTGAAAATAAAAAACCATCTAAGTGGATTCTGGTACCTAACTTGCTTCACCATTTCAGGATGCCACTCGCTACTCGTTATGCTTTTGATGAACTTGTAAAAAGAGATGATTTTTTCTAGCTTTCTAATCTCTGATGACGTTGTACTGGTGCATGCAGGTTATAGGAGCCGTCGGTTTTATGAATGAGAGGTTAGAGATACCAAAGGATTTAGATCCGAGGTGGGCTTCTTTGATTGAGAGTTGCTGGCAAAGGTGCTCTTTCTTCTGCTTGTTCCTCGACTCTATTTCTATCTGTATGACCTTGGCACAACAGAACCAGTTTGCAGTAGTTTTGGTTTCTTCTGACTTTTAGAGGTACTCATCGATAATAAGCCTTTAGGTCGATTTGAACAATCATCTATCGCCAATATTATGATTCGATTCCAAGTGAACGAATGACGATGATTTGGTGCCAGCTCCCACTAGATGAGCTTGATTGATCAGATAGTACAAAATTGTTCGACTGCAAGTCACGAAATTAAGGTCATATAGTGGCCTTAAAACATCGAAATAATTTCGTTACCATCAAATAGTTGTTTTACTATATGCAAATAGTTGATTTATTATATATCAAATGCGATATTGTCTTTCTGCATATCGAAGAATCAATGGTTTGGCATTGTCTGAAGTTCTACCAAAGTCAAATCGAAACACTATTAGAGAGATGGAGTTAGAATTACTTGAAAGTATAAGTTGTTTTAAACTCGGTGTTTTGCTGTAAACAGTGACCCTCAAAGCCGTCCTACATTCCAAGAAGTGTTAGAAAAGCTGAAGGACATGCAGAAGCAAAACGCATTAGATTCTCGAGCATCCCGTGCTACTGCCTCTGCAGGTCATGGCCATAAGGAAAATTCAGAGCTTTGACAGAAGGCGGTTGGCACATTCATTCGCCACTTTATGGAAGGTTCTGAAGCAGGACTTTCTAATTTTCAACTCAGATGACCAAGGTTGGTTATGGCCTGCAGGAAAGCTTGGTGCTCGAAGCGGGTTCAAATGACTTGCAGTAGCTGCACAGTGCTGACAGTGACCGATACCGTTCAACTTTGATATTGGAGGAAAAACATAAATAAAATGTTAAAAGTCTGTAATGGCTAGTGTGGTAGTTTTGCCTTCCTCAAATTGTACAACTAGAGATGGCTTGTATTCAAGTGTAGGTAAAATGTGTCAACAGAAGTCGTGTAGAAAAATATAAATAGCATGGGATGGGATTATACCGCTGATAAAAATAGAACCGTAATCGTCTCGTAAGACTCTTCATACGAGGAGGCAATTATATCTTGTTTTCATTTTGCTTTATCTCTAGTTACTTAGTAGTTCATATTATAATATGTTTAGCCAATTTCAAGGAAAACTAAGTTATGAAACCATGGATTAACCACAAAACACTGGTTGAAAGAAGCGCCGTTTTAGCTTATGGGTGTGGCAAATGCACACAAAACGTTGAATCAAGGTCGTAAATTAGTGTTATAGTGAAGAAAATATAGTTCACGGTTACAAACAGATAAGAATGTTACAAGTTCTAATGCCACCGTTAAAATGATAACTCAATTTCATTCATTTGTAGCATCAACTCCTCAAAAGTGCTCCCGGCAGATCTCTAGTGAAGCAGGGATCGTATGGCAGCCACAGCATCGCCTTTGTGCTCTCGCAAGGTTCTCTCGGCAACCTTCTTATCCAACTATAATGAACCCAAGCATTCAGTTAAGAGACGAAGAGAGATGAATACATCGAAAAATTGGTGCAGTAGTAGAAAATGACATCTTTGGAAGCTAACCTCAAGTTCATTTGCGATTATGTCAACATCACCGGCATTGATCTTCACTGCAGCCAACTCCTTCTCTCTTTTTGAGGGAAGGAAGAGATACAACATTGTTATTTACACAATAAAATCCACATGTACAATTTAGAATACTAGATTGGTGATTACAGTCACAACTATCGCAATTCTTTAGTGGCTGTACCGAAAGCTTAGTAATCATTCAGTAAGAAACTTGCACTAGTAATTATAAAACGAATGACAGAATCACTGAAGATCCCGGTCAAGTATTTAGAATAAACCCGATTCTAAATTGCACCATTGGGAGCCATGAAACATCAACTCCCTCAAAAAAAAAATTTACGTTGTACAATATAAAGTCATAAACAATATCCGTCGTAAAGTTATTATAACTTAAATAGTTAATTTCACTACTTAACAATAGCACCATATGTGAAAGCCACAACTCTCGAAGTTGTTGATTTTAAAATTGGCTTCTATGTTACTTCCACAAATCACTTTGATCCGTTTGATGCATGTGTCCCATATCCAACACTCAACACTTCATTTTAGACTGAAACAGGTGAACTTTTTTCTCAAAATGGTCCTCCCCAACACTCCGACAGAGTGTCGTATTCGACACTTACAGCCTCTGAGTAACATAGATCAACCTTTCATTTCATGGACAATGCTATTAGCTGTCACATCCTCTCTTAGCTAAAAAATTCTATTCAGCGGAGAACTTAGCAACATGAGGTGGCGTATAGAAGGTATACATAGAAGTTGGTACATTAAAGCAATTAGACCCGGTTTTCCGATGCCCAGCTAACAAGCGGATAAATGTAGGGTCTCTTTTCCAATCTCTGTTTAAACGTCGTATAAATGCCTACACTAGTTTGTTCAGTGGGAGAAAATTGTGCCAGAGGGGGTGGATACATTGCGAATTTTGTTACGGCACCAATGAAGAACTCAACGTGCACGCATCTTGAAAATAATAAAACCATGGTGTATTTGAGAACTTGGATTTGGAATTCAATTACGGAATTGAGTCAATGCCAATATATGGAAAAGTTTGGAATTTGGAATTGGGATTGACTCAATTTTCCATCAATTTCATCCTAGTTCAAAAAAATGATCATTTTAAAATTCTAAAAAAAATGATCATTTCAAAATTCTAAAAAAAATGATCATTTCAAATTCTAAATATATAGTAGTAGTCATTTAAAATTCCTCTGGTCATATTTTTCATACTTTTCGACCAAAATGCAAAAAATTTGAAAATCTTTATAGAAGTCGAGACAATATTCTCATAAATGATTTTTATAAAAATCTAACAAAATACTTTTCGAATTTGCGGTACCCAAATCCAATTCCATTTCCAAGAGTTGTCAAACATGATCAAGGAATTAAAATTTGGAATTGAAACATTTCAATTCCTAAAATTGAATTCAAGGATTCAAAATCAATTCCACGTTCCCAAACGCAACATTATCCACACCGGTTTCTACATTTCACAATTCTAACCACCACATCGACCTTCACAATTTATGGTGATAAAAATATGTTAGTATTAGAAGTCCAACTCAACCAAAGGTGATGGCTGAGGCCTAATAATTGGTCTTATACTTTAACAATCCCCCTCACGTGGAGGATTGTAAGCGTCGACATGTGGATATATGCTCATGGAGGCTCTCAGGCGTCAAACATGGCTAAACACAACTTGGCTAAACACAACTGTGTGGGGACTTCCAAGGGATGTTCCCAAGAATCGAACTTGAGATCTCAGGCACACATGAATGAGGCTTTGATACCATATTAAGGAACCATCTCAACCAAAAGTCCCAAGATCGATTTTATACTCTAACAGTTAGTATCAAGACCAACTTCATCTTGGTTCACATAATCACAAACAAAGACACAATAAACAAGAAGCACTCGTAACTGCAAGTTTAAGGAAAATCTTAAATGTGGATATAAACTCCAGCCTCGACTTCCAAGACATCAAACCAGAAGAAAAATAACATAACCTTATTTGTTCTACACATGAAATCCAGCTAAATGAGAGTCGATCTGTTGATTTCCTTTTCAGAGATAATAAACATTTCTATAATGCTCATAATTAATTACAAAAACTATTTGAAAACGTTCCTCAAAGATTAAAAGAGCATCCACCATGCACATCAGTCCAGTAATTACTCCATCCATCACAAATGACATAACAGCATCATCAAAAAATTACCGTAACTCACTCAGAGATCACTAAATCCAATGAAATTGGGCTCACGGGGCCATCTATTGTATCACAAATTCACACTTGCTAAACATCCCAAATAATCTGCCCCCATTAACAGCTCAAACTTACTTGTGCTAAAGTTACATATAGCTGCTCCAGTTTACTTCTTTCCACCAAGGTGATACTACTTCTCATAAGAGATGAGGTGTTATAGGCCAAGGCAATGATGACATGTTTTATGCTAAATCTGCCAAAAAATTGTGGTCAAAATCGCTTGAACGATATGGTCAGCCTAATGCCTTGAATTAAATCAACTCAAGAAAGATCTGAGTAATGTTGCACAGAATAATGCTCCTTTAATTGAGCATTCATAAGATGAAGAGAAAACATTGATAGTTTAGATCCTTTGCCTGTTTGCACATGTGGAGCCTTGAATCTTTGTAATTGTCAGCTTTTACAGAAGTTGGAAACTCGTAGTAAACTCATTGAATTGCTCATGCAGCTTAATCCAAGTGATGAGTCTAACAAAAATATTGTTTTTACCATGGAACTATGACCTCCCATCAGCAGGGCTCTACGTTTATAAGAATAAAATAAAGCGTAAAAAACAAATCAATGATTTTTTTTTTTTTTTTTTTGTGTGATTGGCAGAGGCAAATGCTTACGCTAGCAGCAGATTTGGGTCTATTTCTGGTGGTACACAGTTCAAAAAGGCTAAATCAGATTAACAAAGAATGCACACACCCATCATCACTCTATTTCTCTCCCCCGCCATTTCCTTTCAAGCCAGTATACTAACCAAAGTTCCTAACCACGGAAATCGTGTCCCTTCCTTTACCTCCTAATTCTCCATCCAAACAAGGGCAACAAAGTTACTCCAACTTTCAACCTTCTGCTCAAATCGATACTCATCAGTCAGTCACACTATTGTAAATAATACAATGCAAAATTTCCGAAAAATACAGCAAAAAAAGAAGCCCAAACTAACCCTTCAAATCTGTTGTCCAGCAGCTAACTACACTCCACTAACCCAAATCAAAATTCAAACAAAAACCACCCAAACAAAGATCCAAAACATCATTTAAAAACGGAAACTTGAAACCAAAGTCTTCCCCAAAAAATTTAAAAAGCAGAAACACAACACGAAACAAAACTCAAAAAATAGAAAAGCACAAATGCTCATCATATGAGACCGTCTCCTTGTAACTAAAAGGTGACTACTTTAATAATTGTTCTGACCATTATTGAGTAAAATGCGACGTTTTAAGAGGTTTAAAAACAGTCACAATTCAGTGTTCAATTGATCACAATAAGCATTAGTGCTATCTTTTGTAAGCGCACAACCGTCACATACGAGAGTTACTGATAAAAGGTTTTATTTTTTTACCTCATTCTCTGAGCATTAGCATCGGCTTCAGCATCAGCAGCAATCGATGCCATAGCCTACAACACCAATCACAAAAACCCATTATCGTCATTGTAAGTGCCATTTGACATTTAGCTAACAATACCTTTCCCCATTGTCCAAAAATAAAAAAACTCGCGTCATAAAAACAACCAAAACATCAACTAATCATTAAAAACTCAAATAACCAATTAACCATTAAAAACCCATGTCATAAAATCAACCAAAACCTCGCAAAATCGAACCAAAACATCAACTAACCATTCAAAACCCGACTTCTTATACTCCCTCACATCCAATCCAATCTACCCGTGTTTTTTTTCTTAAACTATTCATCAGTCTATAGAATCTCTAATATTCTTTACAATATATAAGTGAAAATATAGTCATATGAGATGTTGTTTGATTTGTCTTTCATTAGTACAATTAAAGATATAAAAGTTACAAAACGTGGCTCGACAAGTGTGACAAAACAACTGGGTAGATTGGATTGGATTGGATGGGAGGGAGTATCACCCAAACATACTTAAACTACAGCTACAAGTTAACCAATCATACACCGCGTATAGCAAAAAGTCGACTGCGTATAACAAGTGTTAAAACAATCTAAGGGTTTATACCAATGCACCATACTAAAGGTTTCTACCTTACAATTCAAAAAAAAAAAAAAAAAACCAAGTCACAAAATCAACCAAAAAAAACTCACAGAATAAGATCGAAACGACGAAAAAAGAAAAAGAAAAAGAAAAGAAAAAAAGAACAGACAGTTTGAACACGAGAAGAATCAAGCTGACGATCTTCAACACGATCAGTGAGTATGTCAAAAGCTTTGCTTTGTTGTTGCATGTCTTTTGAGTCTACCAACATCTCTACTCCTTCTTCTGTTCCCTCCATTTTTGCTGTGTTTTTTTGTTGATTTTTTGGTGAGGGTTTTGTGAAAGTTGTGAATTTGTTGTGATGACTGATGAGGAAGGGTTAAGAGGGTTTTGGGGCTGATTGATTTAGGGCACTCTAGAGTTTGGGGAAAAAATCGATAATAAACAAAGGGCAAATTTAACAAAAATAATCTAACGTTTAACTAATCTTTCAAAAATAACTCAATTTTTTTACTTTAATAAAAAGAATTTAACCATTTTACTTAATTCAATAAAATGACCCGAAAGTCATTTGACCAATTTTAATTTGTGAAAATTAATTAAATATATCATTTTAACTTAATTTAAAAAGTATTTTCAAAAAATAAATGTTTATTACATACTATTAAAAATAAAATTTCCCGTCAAATACATATTTGACTAATTTTGCCGGCCAACCCCAATTATTTTTTTATATATCAAAATTAACTGTAAGTTATTTTTAATTAAAAAAAAAATTTAACCTATCCTCGTATTCTATAATATTTGTCGAATGTCAGTTTTTTCTAGCCAAAAATTCCCGTCGAATGCATATTTGACTAAAACGTTTTTTTTTATTTAGTTTTTGAAAATATCGAGATTTCAAATTTTTACTTTTCAAAGTAATCAAATAATATTAAATTTAAATGTATTAATTAAAGGAAGATTTCATAAGAATAATCTCAACTATGCATGGTTTTCTCATAATAATCCCAACTTTAATTATTTTCAACATAAACTCAACTATTGAATAGTCTTCTCAAAATAAACTATAATCATTTTTTAACAGATGTTAAAATCGCTCAAAACTTTCCAAAAGATCGTTTTAACTAGTGAAAAGGTTTTAAAATCCTTACCACATTAGATATTAAAAAAATCAATTAAAAAACGACTCATAAAAAATGGCTGTAATTTATTTTGAGAAGGTCATTGAATAGTTGGGTTTATTTTGAAAATAACTAAAGTTGAGATTATTTAGAGAAGACCATGTATAGTTGGGATTAATCTTGTGAAATATCCTTTAATTAAAATATAAAATATTAAGTGTAATTATTAAAATTACAAAACGATTGCGTTTAGCAAAAAGATGACTCCGTAAAACAATTCCCCTTAATTTGGTAGCCAACTTGAATAAAAAAGTTTACCAAGTTTAGATTCATGGATTAGAGATTTAAAAGTTTGATTTTTTTGCTAAATACGATCGTATTTTAGTTTTAATAATCACACTTAATATTTATAATTTCAATTAGTATATTTGGATTTAATATTAAATGACTACTTTTCAAAGTAAAATTTGAATTTTCGATATTTTTCGAAAGTGAACCTAAAAAATCATAAAAACTAGTTTAACGATTTTAACTTACTTTAAATTTTTAAAACGTTTTGGTTAGGAAAATCCGAGATTCGACAAATATCATAGATTACGAGAAAAGGTTAAAATTTTTTATTAAATACAATTAACACTTGATTGAACATAATTATCAAAATTAAATATAAATAAATAAAAATTGGGGTTGGCTGGAAAAAAAAATAGTCAAATATGCATTTTACGGGAATTTTATTTTTAATACTACGGAATAAATATTTATTTTTTTATAATATTTATAAAATTAAATTAAAATGCCATATTTGATTAATTTTCACCAAAAAAAATTACTCAATGACTTTTTGGTTCATTTTTGTGAATTAAATACAAAGGTTGGGTTATTTTTTTTAAAGTAGAAATGTTGGGTTATTTTTAGAAGATTAAGCAAACGCTAGGTTATTTTCATTAAATTTGCCTAAATAAAGACATATTATTATGAGTATCGGTTAGAAAATAATAGTGAAATAGTTGGTATTTTAAGGTGTTTTTTTTTTCATTGTGGAAAGGTACAATAACTAAGAAGTAATGTTAGAAAGGGTTGTAACTTGTAAGTGACATTTTGTCCTTGCACATTTATCGAGAAATTGTTATATCCGTAATATCTTTAGTTACAGATTATGAAAAATGATAGAATTTGAATATTTTCATTGTGTTAGTAATGACGAATTAAACAAAATCTTACATGACTATATTTATTCTTATATATCCCTTCAACATATTCTGTTCGGTAGAGCAATTGTGACGATTCAGCTCGTTTTTTCAAAATCTCACTTGGGTTTAGAATAAACGGCAATCACATACTCCGTAGAATCTCTGAAAGCGGGGAGATGAATTCCCTAATCCAAACAAGTTACTCGATCCTGGCCTACATCACAAACTCTTAGCTAAAATTTTATACAACTCGTATAAAATTGACACTTTGTGAAACCAACACAATCGTGCAAATATCATTAATAAAGAATGACGATATAGTTGTTTCACAATAAGACAGTCTATACAACCGCAGCTACAAATTTTTACCTCAGACTCTCTATACACTGCCTTCAAAGAAAGGTGAACCAAAATTTTGTACCTGTATCTTGTCACACCCTTCTTTTTTTTTGTTGTAACCGGTCCGATCCCCCAGTCTTCACTTATGAAACTAGTTAACACTTTCTCTATGGCTAGCATGGGTTTATGAAACTAGTTAGCACTTTCTCCATGGCCAGCATGGGTGAAAAACTGAAGTCTCACCATAAGAAACTGACACCGAATTTTATCTAAAAAATTCTTACTAATCCTACGAAATTTGGAAATCAAACCCAAGTGCCCAAGAATAAGCCATACATGATACAACAATAACACCATCAATTATCTCCCACTACACTCTTTCTCTCTCTCTCTCTCTCTCTCTCTCTCTCTCTCTCTCTCTAAAATTAGTTTAGACATGACTAATTTTACATCCTTTATCTATCTTTCTTGAATGAAA
>JAUEKU010203147.1:0-26809 GCA_032274805.1 Gypsophila paniculata | reverse complement strand
ATTGTTTCTTCTTTGTCTTAGTGTCTTACACTTGTTGCCCTACATAACCTATATGAGCTAGCTAGCCTTTTATTATGGTTAGGGTTAACTTCAATGGTAGGTTACGTTTTTGTGTGGCATCATATCCTACTAGAAAAATGGTAATTAGCGTTCGTTATAGATGGGTCGTTAAATATTGTAAATCGGTTATTATTTGGATCTATGTTTAATTGTTAGCTATTAAATGATCAAATAGGACAATTAATTTGACATATGAAGGAAGTACATATATCTCCTTATGTACGATGTATAGTATTATGTTGTGCATGGATTATTATTCATTATCATCTAAAAATATAGACTTGATATAGAGAGTAATTGTGAACATGATCCTACTATAGGTGTTATGTCAAACTACGCAAAAATGTCTCGTGTTGACTTGTGAAGTCAATTAGTACAATTCAGAAACTGAACATATTATTGAAGTTACTATACTACATATATACTCGATCCAATCCGTATGCAGTTGAGTTGTTACAGATGCACTAAATCACCGTATTCCACTAAATTAAATTATGGTAAAACACAAACAAAATATCGATTTATTGTTGTCTTTATTTCACAATGTACTCGCAAAATATAGTTCAAACTTCATTATAGACGTACGACTTTAACACAATGGACTATGCATAGGGTACAAAGTATCAATTAATGTAAGACCATATACTATAATTAATGACTAAAGACATATGGTATTGAGGGTATCTTTGAAAAATTAGGATATATAAGTCACATACTCACATAGTCACATGACATTTTTGATGCTCATTCCATTTACTAGTCGCTAGATCTGACATGCAACTCCCTTCTCTTCAAAGCTTCTTCTTTTTCTTATATATTTCTTACACTTCTATTCATAACTACTCTTCCATCTACCTTTAGAAGCTCAACTAATGACAAAAAAATAACACTAATTAAAATTTATTATTTATGTTTTTTAATTAACATTATAAATCTATATATAATTTAGCTCAAACCAACTTCTTTACTTGCTCATTAGTTTATAGGGTCATGTGAGAAGTCATTTTTTTAGTTTCCCTATGTATTGACCCTACACTTTTGAGCACTTGCCACTTAATTTAGTTCACATTATTAAGTGATTGTTTAAGCTTTACATGCACTAAAAAAATCCTGTCTTACATAATATTATGTGTAAGACATTAAATTATCTTACGTATTATAACAATTTGTTTGATATATCTTCATTTATTATGTGTTACAACTTTTTAGTGTAAGGCGATCTAACATCAGCATATATATTCCTATATAACCTTTTGAAGTCCTTTTTTCTTCCATTGAGGATATATATATAGGGAGAGTATATTTCATAAGCAAGTTTTAGCTTTAACCTTCTCAATACTCACTCCATTATATAAAGTGGATGAAGGTGTGATCTTGAGGTAGTTTTGAGTGTGAAATTTGCTCAAAAAACACACAAAAAAGAGAGAAAAAATTAATAATGAAGTTAAGTAAAGTGTTGGATACACTATGCCTTGCATTTGATGCAAACACATGTTTTTGCATGAATTCTGTTGAAGCTCATGAAGATGATGAGGAGTTTCTTGAGCAAGAAAGGAAGCCTTTGTTTGGGGGTGAAAAGAGCCAAGTCTTGAGGCTTAAAGATGCTATTTCTGGTCCTCAAAGCTTGGCTTTGCTCATGAAACCTAAGGTTAGTCATATCGTTCTCGTTGTTCAAGACACTCACTTGCTTTTCTCTTTAGTATACGTATCTGATCTCTGAAAATATGTGGCTAGATATACCATCTTTTTCGATATATGTAGTACTTTTGTCAAAATATATTTTGTTTATGACTTATGAGTCTATTTGATAATTGTATAAATTTTAAATAATTTTCCGCCTAATATCATTACTCTGTACTTCTTTTCACAAAATTAAAGTCAAAGTTTATCCCGAGAGACATAGATATAATAGATAATCGTCCTGAATCCACCATGATCTCTCTATCAAGAGCTTGTTGACTATACGTCTATAGACTATATAGAGTGGACATGTAGTCAATGCTTCGTTGTATGTAGTGGTAGTAGTAGACTCTTGTTGTTCATAGAATCATAGCTAACCTTATATTTTTTCCCAAGACTATAACACTAACGTGTTGTATACTAAAAGTAATAGTAGAATGAATCATACACGGAGTATAAGTTAATCATTGAGCAACAATAATTTCTTCAAGTCTTAGATGAATTATAAAACAAGCTAATGCATGTTACAAAGTGGTACGGACTACTTGAGTTTTAGTTTCGTCTTAGTATCGATTTTATATATGCGTTGAATATAGTTTATGTTTTATTATTATACCTTTTTAAACTTAAAAAATAATACTCCGTATGTACATAATATTGATAAGTACTCTTACGTAAGACGTTGTACACATACAACAAATCACATATATAACCATGATTAAAATTATTATAGCAATCATCGATCACTAACTGAGTTAATTCGTGAGTTATTAGTTGTTTGCATAAAATCGTTTATATGTATTTTTTAATTTTTTTTTTTATTGTTGAAACTTAATTGCCCTTTGTTTGTCCTTGATTAGACAGTAGTGTTGAAGGTGTCAATGCACTGCCATGGTTGTGCAAAGAAAGTTGAGAAACATATTTCCAAAATAGAAGGTATATACTCAATAATGTCCTTACATTCTTGTATTTTTATAGAATAAAAGTACAAAAAGTATAATTTTACATCTTCAATGTTGGATTGCATAAATGTTTTTAATCAAGAATTGCATTATCAAAGCAATTGTTGGGGTGTCGTGGCCTTGGAACATGAGTGACCAATGCAATCAAACCATTATTATAACTATTTTATTATCATTAATTATTATGAGTAATTCTTTAATAAGATTTGTTGTATGCGTATAACGAGATAAATATAACTAAAATGTGACAGTTTTTAAAATTATTTTAGCCATTATAATTTAATTGTCACTATTTTAATTGCATAATAACGATCACATTTTACTAAAAATACATCGTAGTACAAACTACAATGACATCGATCAACGAAAAAAACTATAATATCTTGAAAGAAAGTGTGCAACTAAAAAGTTTTGAAACTATGTTTATTCACCCTAGCTAGTGCTCTTTTTATTGCATGATTTGACTTTGTGTAGATATCCATCAATGTTTTGATAAAATTAAAGTGTTATGAAATTTAATTTTGATCGTTTATTTTGATCATATTAAACAGGAGTAATCTCGTATAAAGTAGATTTGGAAAGCAAGATGGTGGTCGTCATTGGAGATATTTTACCATATGAAGTAGTAGAGAGTGTTTCGAAAGTGAAAAACGCTCAACTTTGGACTTTCGGTGTCTAACGAAACGATCTTAATGCCAAAATCAAGATCGAGATACCAAATATGAATAGAGAAATGGAAATGGAAAACATATAATTAGTGTTTTGCAAGGAAAGATGAAGACATTGATTTAGACAAAAATCTTCTTCAACCTTACAAAGTGGTCAAACAATTTCAAATCTCATACATGTGAGATTAATTACTCTCTTTAGTAGTTTAGTTAGATCCATGTACCCTTTTGTTATAGGGACATTGCTATCTTTGCACGTCTATTATGTGGGTCATGTCTTACATTGTAGGACACCAATAATTAAGCAATTATCCATTTTCGCGGCCCATGGGCCCTGTACGTGTATTCTTGAATCAGCTTCCACCCATTGGTTGCCCCGGTCGCTTTTCTTGCAAGCGATGCAACATCGTGAATGAAGAGTACATCTTGTATAAGATCGTTTTATTATATACTCGTAAGTCGTAATTACTCTCCTGTGATATTGGCTATTGGTTTATGATATAAGATAAGTCCATTATAAGAAAAAGGCCACTAATTAAATTTAATGATGGAGTTGTTTTATTTTTGGGCTTTTTTTTTTTTGTTGGATCGTCAATAATTTTGTTACATAGGATGGTCTTATCATAACTATGGTAGACCGGTACAAAATAACAATAGCCAATAAAATTGATTTACAAATTTTATTTTAATAATCAGATTTTTACTGACTCAAATGTTAGTAGCCCAATATATTTGATATCAAAACTGAAGTTTTAAATTGATCTCATGTTTTATGATAGGTTTCTCTAGTTTTGAGCCGTCTTATTGTATAAGACAGTTTTACTAGAGAGTTGATCGACGATGTTTTATAATGAACTCTCATTGGGCCGTCCCATGCCCAAAGAACACTAAATCACAGCCCAAAGGAGTTGTCTACCACGTGCAAGTGCTGGACACCTTCGGGACTTTTGGGCCATTGAGGTTCGACGATTGGACTCATCCACAGTGGCCCAACAAAGTGCCAACTGATCAACCTTTCTTGTTATTGGATCTTAAAATAAACCCTTGGCAAATGGCACAAGCTCTCATCATTATACTAGGCAATTATATCCGACGTCAACTAGTTTTGTTGGTAAAGTTATGAGAGATGATACTCATTAACTAAGTTCGATCCTGGCCAGCATTAATTATTCTTGTGGCTTTTTATACACACACCAAAAAAAAAAAAAACAATGCAATCATAAATGCATTTATAAAGTCGTTATGCGCGATTTTATGGGCGACTAACTCGAAACACAAATTTACCGTTAAAAATAGTTTAATTTTTTTTTGTTTGATTATAAATGCGTATATAAACGAATTCTCACTCTCTGCAATTGGACTTGTCGTATATGATATTCATGATTTCGTTTCTAATTTTGTGGATGCATGTATCATTTTCTCATGTAAGATTTGTAAACCGTGTTGATGATGTAGTTGCCTGTTGGGATGATAAACCCAACATAGAGGAAATGAGGGAACAGTTTGTACGAAGAATTTCTCACATAGTAGCATCCTATATTTTTAAGACGCCGTTTGTGAATGTGGTCCGATAAATTAAAGAGAAAATATAAAACAAACATGTAACTATGTAAGCAAGTGGTATTACTACCGAGTAACACTTTTATTTTCCTTCTCGAAAATCAAAAACATCATTACATGATCTATCATGCATAATCAAATGACGACTAATTTTTACACTCATGAAAAATCATTACACATTTTCGAAAATAAAAAAAAACATTATATATTATTATATTGGATATTAATGAGTACATTGTATATAAATTAATCGTCAACCATATTTAGCAATAAAATGTATCTAGTATAGCATAATGCTAACTGAGGTGGATCCAAGGGGGTTCACAGGGGTGCTCACTCCTACTAAACCATGCATAAATTGAGATTACACATA
Organism: Gypsophila paniculata; assembly: GCA_032274805.1. Taxonomy (NCBI): domain Eukaryota; kingdom Viridiplantae; phylum Streptophyta; class Magnoliopsida; order Caryophyllales; family Caryophyllaceae; genus Gypsophila; species Gypsophila paniculata. The sequence continues at coordinate 21,506 of JAUEKU010203147.1, read as the reverse complement.
AGACATTCGAGGAATCACGACTTTCGACGAGACCATCTGACCAAAGGAAATGAAAACGCTTATTTTATTAATATATTGTCTCATTAATCGTAAATTGTGGCTCCGCCACTGCAAAAGTGTAAAGGGCAAGGTTGATCGATCTGTCAAGTATTAACTGCACCACATGTCTTACATACACATAGTTCATAATTTTCTTCTACCAATCACTTTCCGTAAACAAAAGAGAAAGAGAAAGGTGAAAGGTATATATCCCTTTATTCAATGAATCGACCATAATTTCAAAGCAATAGCCTAAAATCATACAAGAAATTACTATGAATAAGTAGGTTGATTTAAAAGGCCAAGCAAGTCACATTATACATTAACCTATTACGTCTATTTTTTTTGTCTTTTTGTTTGTCGTTCAAGTTCTTTGGAAAAGGTTATTTTTATTGACTAATTGATTTTTTGTTTATGTAAAAATTTGCATGCATAAATGATGATAATTATTTATTACTATACAAGTGATTATTATTTCATACTCAATTTCTTCGTTGGTTTCACTTAATGGTTACCTATGTTTGAAATTACTCTTACACAAAAAATCAATTAATAACAATTGCTAGGGACATATATGTAATACGAGTACCATTTAATTTAGCCCGCAATTATATAATTTGCCTTTGTCGTTATTATCAACCTTATTCATTCATCATGTTATATACCGGAGTATGATGTTTACTTCGAGAGACCTTCATAATAAGGTTTCAATTGAATGATTCACACTTTGACTAGTAAACTTTTCATAATGTTTAAGGAGTATATGGAGTAACTTTTATGAATACGTGCATTGGAAAAAAAATGTATTTTTTGGCAAAGTAAAAGTTTGCATGCATACATGAGAACGTTAATAAGGATATATAAGCAATTGTTACTTTATTATCTTCTTTTCCCTCAAATATATATTTCAAGCTTTTTATATTTCGCCTGATACATTCGCTAATATAATTACTCCGATCCATTATTATCGTCCTATTAATATTATCTCATTTGCTCCATAAATTAAAATTATAATAAAAGCGACTTAAACTTTGATCAATGTACTATATTTCATAATATATACAGAGTGACGTAATATACATTTCATAATATCATCTATCAGTTTTTATAAATACATAAAAAAATACAGTAGCTTTTGTGATCTATAAAGCCCCATTCATATATAAATTTTGTCAAACGTGATATACTTATAAATTAAAGTCAAATAATAGCAGCATAACATGATAATATAAGTATTCGATAGATAGTATCTCCATAATAATGAGTGTAGCAGCATTGGACGAAAATAAGTTGACGAAATGACGATAATGCTGGTAATAGTACATCATGAAAGCTACACAAATGTTAAAATAAGCAAGTAACGTAGTGCATTAGAGAATGCTCCAATGACAACATACACGTACCAAAACTACGTGCACTATTGTACCACATACAAAGTAAAGTATATTATTGGTGATTGAATCATTTGTTGAGCATTTTGGTTGCGTTGATATACCAACATTGAAACTCATGGGATGAAGCTATAAACTGAATAAAAGAAGATTCATTCTCCATTATCTTTTTTTAGGTTTATCGACTTTATTTGAGCTAAATTGAATAAAGAAGATCAGATGTTAGACTTGTTTTTCTTCTGTTTGCCATAATGATTTCACTACTACTCAATATCATAAGTCCTTTGAAATATATATTTAACCGCAACTCTTTTTTGGAGTTTAAAAACAATATAATCCTACATAAATTAACATTTTTATCGAGCAAATTAGCCCGAGCCAAGATACCTTAAAACTCATACCTAAACGAATTTGCTCGATCTTTAAATTAAACCACGAACAAACAACTCACGAATATCACTTCAAACTCATTCAAGAACGAATGACCAATTAATAATCTCTCGATAAAACGACTAATACAATATGCATGCTACAACGTAAACCAAGGTTCACTCTATAACACATGACCAACAACTCGAGCCGTAAAATCCTAACACCAAAAACATGATTATTCCATCGATCGCATGTACATCCGTCTCAAAATAATTAATTTTATATTACATATGTAACTCACCCGCTTACATTATGACAAATAATAACAATCATGAATCGGTATACATACACTCGCTTATATAATCCATCCGTTATAATTTAATTCAAATACAAATCAAAACATCTCCTATAACACACAATAATAAACAATCGACATCAACATAAGAAAACGACAGCAGATTCCCACCGTTATCTGAAAACGTAAAAAACAAAATAAAAAAAAGACTTAAAGCTCACGCACCTCGAGTACATCAAGTATCCCCCACCAACTAAAAAAACCCTCTAAATTTTCAGCAAAATTAACCAACTAACAATTAACAAACAGGGTATATATTGTTGTTCATCCAATTTTACCCCCAATTTATTTTTCCTTTTTTTTCTTTGATAATAATAAATTTTCTGGGGCTTTTATTTTCCCACAATAAACCCTAGATTTCCCTCATAATAATCTCAGGTACTTTAAAATTGTTATTATTATAATAATAATTATATTATTTTTTTATTAATTTTATTGTTTATTTTTATGTGTATTATTCTGATTTTTTTGATGAATTTGATATTGTGGGTCACTTAGATCCATATTTTAGTATGATTAATTATCTGGGTTTTTGATTATTTTGTCGAAAGTTTCGATCTTTGTTTGTGGGTATTTTTGTAATGATTGTTTTTGAAATTTCTATTTTTGGGTGTTTTTTTATTGTATAATTTTGCTATTTTAGTGATGATGTATGAGTTTAGTTGCTTAATTTTGAGTTATTTTTCGTGTTTCATGTCGTTTGTTGTGTAATTTACAACAATGTTTGAGGAATGTATTGATAACTATGAATTATTGTAGGCATGTTTTGTGAAAGAAAGTTTGTATAGTTGTTGTAATTATGGAGGAATGTATTAATGCATGTTGTTATGTAGAATGTGGAAGTGGCTGTGTCGTTGTTAAGGCGGTGATCGAGGTCGTATTGAGCTGCAATTTGTTGATATGAATTGATGTAAGTGAGTTCTTGATCATCTGTAGTCATGTGGTCATGTATTTGAGCTGCCTATTCGACAATCGAGTTTGACATTACGTTGGTGCTTGATTTATGGTGCTCGTAATCGTTTAGAGAGGATTAACGTGCATGAATACGAGAATGTCTGAACTGTTTTGCAGTCTATAAAAAGTTTTGAGCACTGTTTAACTTAGAAAATCTAGGAGGTGAAGGCGTTTCTTTTGCGAGTTGTGGTTTGATATGTGATATCTGAGGATGTCCGTAATTGGAAAGAATGATTGTTTGATGTTTGAGGTTATCACATTATTGAGATTCACAACTGTAGAGTACTATTGGGCGGTTATTAACAGGACGTCCTAGTTAATCCTTCTGTTGGTTGTTTAGAAATTGATATGATCATGGTTTTGTTTGCTGCACTCGTACCTTTGTGACCCTTATTCTCTTGAGTCGTGGTTCGGTTCCAGTAGGTTTTTGCATTTGCAGCTTTACTTACAACAATGCGTACTTCTACCGTACTTTTTATGTTCATTAACAAACAATAATAAATAGTTTCCTAAACAAAGTTTGGATTTGTCGATGTAAATACTGACAGGTGTTTTTTTTTTCTTTGACTTTGATTTTTCAAGTTTCATTATGCTATTTCTAGACTCTGTGTGTAACTTTGTTACTGCTGTCTGTCTTTCTTTAGTCCATACTCGGCACAAATGTAATACATTCTCATGCCTTACAGAATACAAGGAGGAAAGGAAAGGGGAAGAAGGAACGATCACAGAAGGATATTAGTATATCACACTGATTCCTGATCATTCCTTATCACATGAATAAATGCTGATTGGACTAGGGAACTTGGGTCGTCAAGCATGAGTTTGACGACCGTATCCCTCTTAAAGGTACTTTGCACAATACTGCATGCTCCTGTATTTCCTATTATTTTATACTTTGTACTTTGTTTTAGTTCAAGGTCACGTAATTTGATGAAAATCAAGCCCGTACGACATTATACTTAGGAATGCCACCTTATATATGGTAGTATTAATTTAGCATCTACCAAAATATTTTCTTTTATGTTCAATCTTTACTCCCAAAACTTCGTCTCTTGCTATAAATTTGCTGATATATTCAATTAAGTTGGTATTTTGTCCGTGGATACTCAATGTGTGCACTAGATTCTCCTAGGGCCCCTTATCAACTGTAGTATTCGAAACAAACTTATCCGAACCTTGAAAAGGTTCTTGCTTTTCTTTCTGGGCGCTTTATTGTGAATGCTGGCAACTGTGTGCCTATTCTGGATTTGGTATCAACATTTTATGTTTGCTAATGTGAGCAATGACTACCATATGGTGCTGTTGATGCTTGTACATTGTGGTGTTTCCTTGAGTGTGTACATGGAGCTTGGAGTCCGGGTGGGGGGATTATTTTATATAGCTGAATGTGCTTTGTTTGTGAGAACTGAATGTTGGAAGGTGTGGCTCATAGTTCTTTCACTATCAACATTTATATTCGAGATCATAAATTCTTAAGAGGGGGATATATCGACTTGAGATAGTTAGTTGATTGTGTATTTATGCCTTGTGATGGTTTTGATTTGAGGAGAAATCATTCGTGTATTAAATTTTATCGAATCCTACATCAATATTCTCGTTGAGTAATGTCGATGGGATCACGGTGTTAGTAGTCTTTCTTTTTGTTGTTTAGCTCTATGAACTGGCATCTTTCATAGATCTCGCTTCTCTTGTCTTGCTATTTAGTACTCAATGGCTTTTTTAGTTTTGCAATGTGCTTTGTCTATGGATTAAAAGAGGGGAGTAGTCAGTCCTCTCTTTTCCATTGTGTTGTTCCAGACTTCCGGTGCCTCAGAGTTGTAATGAATTGCACAGATAAATCTAGGACGTGGCTCTATCTTGATATTAATGATCCATTTTTATGTGTGATAATAAGAGGAAGTACGACGTTATGGAGAATGGCATTGAATTTTATTGAGTTGTGTAAATCGACATAATATCTTTATTGATGAGGTCAATTCTGCTAACCTCAGTAACATTAGTATGTTACATCGTGATTGATTTGTCCCCATTACTTTCTCGTCATAAATCCTTATTTGTTTGCCACGTGACCGTGAAATTCTTACAAATTACAATACGTAAATTGTGTGAGAAAAGCGCTTAACATTTTTTGTGCATTGCATATTTTACTTATTTCATAAACTAGTAAGTGGTCGGCGGACATGCTCCCTTATGAGCGTCTCCTTTTTCCTTTTATGAACGTCCAATATATAGTGCGTTCTCTAGGGTTTTCCTGTGTTCCTCTATATAACTTGAATCCTTGATTGGCGGCGTCTATCTCTCTCATTCAGAGTCTAAGGTATGGCTTAAAAATAATTTTTTCTCTCAATCTTTGCCACATTTCCAGTTTTCTTTGTTGTACCATATACATTTATAATTATCTACGTCATAGATCCTCCGTTTTGCTTGCGTCTTATCCTTCTTGTGAGATCTGTTCTCCCTTTTTGCTAATTTCTGGTTTGATCGCCTTATTCACTTTTTTGTTCCTATCTACATTTATTCGTACTTAATGGCCATTTAATTTCACTTTTATGAAAGAGAATTTATTTTCATTCATGTATGTACTATCATCGTTCTAAAATCTATTAGGATTGTCTCTTTAAGGTCTACGAAATCATATTTGTGAATTTCTTTATAATGGTTGATTGATCTTTGGGATTTTTTGTGAATACTCCTTGCAATTGAAAATTGAAACTCATCAATACAACATTCTTCGCTTGTAATTGACGTGTGATTCGATCATCCATTACATGCTTGAAACAAATGATTTGTTTTGATTTGGGCTTTAACATGATCTGTTCATTTTAACCCGATTGTTCTTATTTCGTTTAAACCCTAATTGTATCACATTTGCTTACAGAGAAATTCATTTCAACTCTTAATTGCTGCGTTCAAATCACCTAAACTGCATTTATGGTTTGTCAATACAGTTTGTTGGATGTTTTACGTTTAAACCCTAATTGTATCACATTTGCTTACAGAGAAATTCATTTCAACCCTTAATTGCTGCGTTCAAATCACCTAGATTGCATTTATGGTTTGTCAATACAGTTTGTTGGATGTTTGTCTTTGTTTTGAGTTTTTTTTTTTTCTTTGATCATGTCATTCACCTTTCATTCAATCCATGGGGATTCATGAGTAATATGACAATCTATACTGTCAAGAGATGATTTTATTTGATGTCCTCTATTGTGGCTTATTAAAACTATGCGGTGTGCTAACCGCCGTATAAAGTAGAGTCATACTCATTATAGGATGGTAATGCAGGTTTTTGAGTCGTTTCTGATATGTCCGATCTTTTCATCAATAGGAAAAGCCTTCAGAATTATTTGTGTAAACATGTTTCTGTTACTTCAAATCATCATGCTGATTATATTGTTCTTAATGAAGTTCAGGTGTTCAAAGTCACTCATCTTGACTATAAAGCACCCCAGAGGGAAATTGACATCCGGGTTATACCTTGAGAGGCCCGGAGTTCCCGAAATTTGATCCAAATAAAATATTGCATAAACCTCTTTGAAAAGAAGAATGTTAGACCAACAGCTAAAAGGATGCAACAAAAGTTTCAAGAATGCCGAGAACAGGAAGGGCGGTTCCGCCTCCAATTCTGCTCCTAAAAAGCAAAATAGGAAGGGGGAAAATCCTTTTCGTGTCACATCAGCGATGGAACAGCCTGATTTTGGATGTTCAACTACTTGGATTTGTAAAAATTCAGCATGCAGAGCTGTCTTGTCATTAGATGATGCATTCTGCCGGAGGTGCTCTTGCTGTATCTGTCACCATTTCGATGATAACAAAGACCCTAGCCTTTGGTTGGTATGTGAATCAGAGTCCGGACCCGGTGGTGGTTGCGGATTGTCTTGCCACATTGAATGTGCTTTCCAAGAAAAAAAGCTGGGTGTGGTGAAGCTTGGGCAGTACATGCAGATGGATGGAAGTTACTGTTGTGCTTCTTGCGGAAAAGTCTCTGGGATACTTGCGTGAGTTCTTTGCTTCTATTTTTTCTTTTACTTATCTTTTCTCTAAATGGAGTCACCAGAGCAATTTAGAGAATGGCAAGTTTGAAACAAGTCGCGAGTAACCCTCGATGACTTTATCTGAGCTAATTTTTGCTTGCTTTAATGTGGTAAAATTACTAAGATATATACCTTGGTCTAGCTTAAGCTTTCGTAAAACATGATAAAATTAAGCTTTTTATAAGAAAGACGGTAGGGAGCTACACCTAGTAAAGAATAATGAAGAGAATAAGTGTCATTAACTAAGGACCCCTTTACCTAGCCCTTGGAGGGAGTCTCTTCACAGGTGGTGGCATGATATTGATTATGTAGTTTTGAAAACTTGGCTGATTGATATGGTTGAGTTTTCTTGCAGATGCTGGAAAAAGCAGCTGGCTATAGCAAAGGATGCTCGACGTGTGGACGTGCTTTGTTATCGGGTATTTTTGAGTTATAGGCTGCTGGATGGCACTTCCAGGTTTAAGGAGCTCCATGAGATTGTCACAGAAGCTAAAACAAAGCTAGAGGCTGAGGTGGGTCCGATGAATGGTGAATCTGTCAAGATGGCTCGAGGCATTGTCAGTAGGCTTGCTATTGCTGCTGATGTACAGAAACTCTGTGCTGAGGCAATTGATAAAGCTGAGGAATGGCTTGCAAAGGTTCCTAGTCCAACTCCGACTGGTACAGGTTGGTTGCTACTCCGTCCATCTGTTCCTATTTGTCTTTGGTTGTCAAACGATGTTGAGTTTAATGTTAGTTTCTCAAACTATACTACAGTTACAACTTTCGAGAAGGCTGTCGTTAAATCCTCAAGACAGTTAGCTTTGACCATAGGCACGTGTATTGTGGTCCACGCTAAGTGTCTTGTGGTATATTCTCCCTTTTAAAATTGAAAGCCTATGGTTGGTTTTCATTGCATCTCAACATATATGTGGACAAACTTTGCATCGTATCTCAACAAAATTTTGGACAAAAAATATAAATGATCAAAGTTTACCTCGGTTAACGGTCATGTAAACTGGGGAAAATAATTTTGGAATGAATGTAATATACAGCTTTTCTGTAGACTAACAATTTCTACTTCGACGATTTTTCTTAATGCACTTCTAAAAAATAAATGGTGGTTTTGAATTATCTGTTTGGGCATCTGGGCAGTGGTTTCGCTCCCTGCTGCTTGCAGGTTCATATTTGAAGAAGTTACTTCATCTTCTCTTGTAGTAGTCTTGATTGATGTGCCCGCTACCCCAATTGATACCGTCAAAGGCTACAAGCTATGGTACTGCAAAACCAGAGACGCGACGTTCCCTGAACAGCCTGCTTCCATCTTTCCGAGAGAGGAAGGAAAAGTATCTGTCAAGAATCTCCAGCCGTGCACTGAGTACACCTTTAGAATAGTCTCTTATTCTGAGGCTGGTGACTTGGGCCACTCTGAGGCCAAGTGTTTTACCAAAAGTGTCGAGGTTCTCAATAAGAATCCTTCTTCTTCGGCAGGTTCTAAGAAGGGCAATCCCGCTATTGAAGGGAGCTCTTCCAGTGGAAAGGAGCTCAACTCGGACTTGGGCGGGTCTTCTGACGGATTTATTGTCCGGAACCTAGGAAAAGTCTTGCATGGCCGTATGGAGGAACTTTGCAGTGCTACTGACATAGAACAATGCTGTGGTCCAATAAAATGTGAATCTCCGAAAGATCACAAACCGACACATGTATCCCGTGATCTGGACCTGAATGTCGCTTCGGTGCCTGATCTAAACGAAGATCTGACCCCGCCTCTTGAATCTTCAAGGGATGAGGATAATGGGCCTGATGACGATTCTGCTTCCCATGGTATCGAAAAGAATGGGCTAGCTGGATCCAATGGAAGTGGACCTAGTGACGATTTGCAGGCCTGGGCTCCCAACCTGAACGGAGATGTTCCAGCTGTTGATTCCTTGCTGGAGACAGGACGGAAGAGGGCTTCGAGTGCAGTTGAGGAGACCCATGACTGTGATAGCACTCTGATTAACGGGTCCTCCCCGTTTCGTCTCTTGGGTGAGACTGGCGGGTCCCTAGACGGGAACTTCGAATACTGTGTAAAGATGATCAGACTGTTGGAATGTGAAGGGTACATAAAACAGGAATTTAGGTTGAAGTTGCTGACTTGGTTTAGCCTCAGATCCACTGAGCAGGAGCGTCGGATCGTGAACACCTTCATTCGGACTCTTTTGGACGACCCGAAAAGCTTGGCGGCTCAACTCGAAGACGCCTTTGGTGATATCATATCCTGCAAGAGGCCCAGGAATAGTTTCACTAGTAAGTTAACTGCTATTGATTTAAATTGATGTCGAAAATGCGGGCTTATTAGAGTTGCAGCCTTTCTTTGCTTTTGCTGCATAAAAGCTCATTTCTAGGAGTTTATCATTTCTTAATTTTCAGTTTTATTTTGTAGAAGGATCCACATTTGAGACATCTATTGTTTCCTTCTCATATTGAAGGAAGAATATTTCATTTTATGCTTAAATCATTGTTGAAATATTTTCGTTTCTTGTGTTGCCTTTTGATTGTTATCGTTCTGATGGAGTCAAAGACTCACAGTTCTTTGGTTTTGGATTATGGATTAGGTATAGAATGAGTACACAATGGTTTACTAAACTAGAAGCACTTCTTTATATTGTGAATTAGCTCTCGTTTGATGAAATGATTGATTTGATTCATTCGTGGTTATTCGGAAACCATCTGTCTATGTTGAATACTAGAACGTGTAACTCTGTATACATTCCGCACCGTACCACGCTTTTTGCTGGAGCCTACTAGGAGTAATGTCAATGTTGGTTTTGCTGAGGTTTTCTTCGGTTAGTGATGGTCCAATGGAAACCCGATTCTCGAGATTTGATATCACGAGTATCCATTCCTGTTCATGGTGCTATATGTATGTTCTTCAACTGATTTGAGGACTTGGGCGAATGGTGTGCGATAAAATGCTATCGGGTTGGTCAATATTGCACCCGCTGGCTTTGATCATAATTTCACACGAGAATATGATAATGTCATCAACCTTCAAGATACAACCAAGTTTATTCAATACAACCACCTACTAAAGATCATCACAGACTAAATTCACGAATATCGATATTTCAGACATGTTTTACCGAACTAAACCAGATATCGCACATAAAACTCTACCTACTAATAACATTACATACACTAAATACATTCACTTTCTGAGCAAATAATACAAGGCCCCTTAGCTTTAGCATTCCAGCACCCTGCCAAGCACATCAAGGAGCTCCACACGAGCAGTCAAGTGCGGGAAATGGCCATCGACATTGATAAACTCAACCCTCGACTTAGCCTTGACCATCCTCTTCTGCATGTAGTAAGGCACAGAGGTTGGAACTACAATGTCATTGGTGGTGCATATGAGGGTGCACGGCACCTCAACCTGGTCAAGAATGTGTCGATTGTCGCCTAGGAAAATCAGTTTGGCAACAGCTAAGGCGACTTCCGGGCTCATTTTCTTCAATGTCTTCTCGAATTTGTCGATCGAAAGAGGGTCTTTTGGCCCCACAGCTAAGGGTGCAAAAGCTGATGCCCAAGGCATGAAGTTGGTCTCTATTGTTGTTAGGAGCTGGTCTATTTCTGAAGCTTCAAATCCTCCTTCATAATCTTCTGTGTTTATGTACCTATTGTCATAATTGTAATACATTTAAATAAAATTTAAAATGCGTGTGAAATGACGATGACGGAGCCAGAGGATTATAATTTACAGGGGGCCGAAATTTTCAAGAGGGGTGAAGTACAAAAGTAACAAGACCGAAAATTTTAAATGTTAAGAGGGACAACCGCCCCTACTAGCCTCCCTAATTCATGAAAATTGTGATGTCGACAACTATTTTATCAAAAACTCTCAACGTATTGGATTAGCTTTACTTGTTTTAGCTTGCATGATGTCGTACCATGCATGTTGGTCCGTGTAGCCTAAACCTTTTGTTGGCACTTTAAGGTCGATTGTAGATACAACGAATTTGGTACTCCGTATTTGTTATTATCTTCACACGATACGACATAGTTCATTTCAAACGAAAAACATAATTTGTTACATAAAGCAGTTGTGTCCTATACTATGACACTTGACATCGTATCATAGTTAACACTTCTAGCCAAGTTTGAGTCACATAGTTTCTTAAAGCATGAGGTTCGAGTATTTACGATATTTTTTTTTTAGTAAGTTACAAAATCACTTACTCCATTACTTTCTCGTCTTCATCAATATTACACACTTATTTCAACAACTTAAAGAGGGTGAAGGATCTTTATAAATTATATCGACTTAAACAATTATTATTTTAAAATACTTTTTTAAAAATTTTTAAATTTTTGTGTCAAAATAATCGATAACAATTCATCAAGACGGTACTATTTCATTTGAAAAAAGTTTGAGAAAGTGTGAACACGTGTGAAGCCGTGATTGGCTAGTAAATGGATAAGAAAAGTCTTAACTATTCACCACTCAAGTTGGCTAAATGTCAGTCCAAAAGCTGAGTTGTACCATTAAAAACATTTAAGACCAAAAAAATGACGTGAAAAATATTTCGTTAATAAGCAAAAGTCTAATTAATTAATGCCCTATGGACACGTGTCAATTCTACGTCATCTTACAATCAAAGCTTCGAAAAGTAGAGAATTGTCTACATGCATGACATTTTTGTGAATATTCTTAATTTTTAAGTTTAATTTACACCTACTTGACTACTTAAGTCAAAAAGGACATTTAATTTTGGCATGCACCTAATTTAGAAAGTGATTTTTTTAATAAAAATATTAAAAGTGTATTACCCTCACACGAATGCCCTTTGGACTTAAAGTGTGAGTGCTTAGATATTCCACTTAGAAAAGAGGGGTGTTGAGATTCAAACCCGTAACCTTCGGTCACATGGCTCTGATACCATGTCAAAGAACCAACTCAACCAAAATCTTAAGGTTATGGTTGGGGTCCCAAAATCGTTTATATACTCTAACATGTACCAAATTTTGTTGCTTGATTGAGGCATGAATATGGTATATGCCTTAATAATTTTATTGAAATAAAGAATATATGGTGGGTTTTTTAATGTCGAGAAATTAAACATGAAGTTGTGAGTTGTAAAATCATGCATGAATGAGTTCAGGTCATAACCAATTCATACTTTCTTGAAATATTCAATGGCGATGATGTTGGACTTATAGTCTTATTATTATGAATGATGTCAAAATGAATGGTTACTCTCTAACATACAAAGTACTCGTATATAATAAAGATGACTATGTACAATTTTCCGCAATTTACGGATATCTTAAATAACTTTCAATTAAATCGTTGAAATAATATTGTACCTAAAGATTCAATATGGCAAATAAGGAGTATATGTTATTTTTTCATGTGCTTATATTATTTACATTATTTCAAGAGAATAATAAACAACCACCTTAAATATTATTTTAATTAAAAATTATTTTAAATAAATGGTTACTTATCAAAAATGTTCATAAGTCTACCCGGACCTATAAAAAAATATTATTTATGTATCTCACTTAGCTATAAGTGACAATAACTGTTGTATAACGATTTTATTTGAAATTATGTTTGTTGTATAAAAAATTCTTTTTAATTTTATTACCCTCAATTTTATATAAGCATATATGACCTATAGAAACAATTAAAACACATGTAAAATCAAGAATTCTACCTTGGAGAAGCTCCAATAAGAATGAGCTTCTTAAAGAGCAAAGGCCTTTTGATAGAAGCCATGCAACCAATCATACCAGACATTGAATGTCCCACAAATACACATGATTTTATGCTCATTTCATCCATTAATCCCACCAAATCATCTACATATCCATCAAATGATCCATATTTATTTGGTTCAAAACCATTATTATTATTATTATTATTATTATTATTATTATTATTATTATTGTTGTTGTTGTTGTTGTTGTTGTTGTTGTTGTTGTTGTTGTTGTTGTTGTTAACAAAGTGCCAATCAAACACAAGAACTTGGTGTTTTTGAGCTAAACATGGAAGTATTTGGTCCCAAAGAGATTGGTCTCCTCCATAGCCATGGGCTAGAACCACAATTTCGTCTCCGGTACCGACAATTTTAGCATTCATGGTGATGGAGAGTGATTTTTGCACCACCATAGTTGGATATGAAGTTTGTAAAAGTGAGAGTTTGTGTTTTTTTTTGTGTTTGTATATTGCAAGTGATGAGTTTATGGTTTGAATTAAAGAGAGGTTGGTTGGTTTTGCTTTCTATTTGGGTGGTGAATTAATGGCTTGGTTTTTGGAGTGTACTAGCTTAGGATGTTTGTCTTTATATAGGAAATGTAATAGATAGTAGGTTATTCAAAATTGGTTTTTTAAATCTGTTTTAAGGGTATATGATAAGAATACTTAAATATGTCCGGAGTTTTTTTTTTTTTTTGTGGTAAATACAATGTTATAGTTCAATTATCATTGTAAAATATTTGCCTATAACGTTTTTTTTATGGGATGTTATCATGATAGAAAAATCGTGATAATATAGATTAAGTTGGAAGATTGATGCTCTCTTTCCAAACAAGTTTAGTACGGAGTATATACTTTTGATATATGTGCTTAGAGAAAATCTGAATATTTGTACGAGAAGCAAATAGAATAAAAAGGAAATGGGTTGATTAAATTAAACGTATGGAGTATATATTATATTAAGTTCAATAATGCGTCCTAAATATTATTTCCAAGCATAGCTCTATTATATTTATATCGCCCCCGTCAAAATTGATTAGACAAATGATATCAACTTAAATTAGTATTTTTAACAATATACAATAGTTATAAATTTTCACATTAATAATAATCATAATAATTAATAATTGTCAATGATGATGAATCATGTATGACAAAATAGTTTGCGGACTTAAATTATTGTTTTGTTGACCATAAACATTGGATGCGACAACAAATTCGGTAGAAGTAGGTTCTCCTCCTTGTAAAGTGGCTTTTGTGCTCATTAGTGACAAAAATCTATACAAACCCTAATATAAAAATGGACAGTATGTAAGGTCTTATGTAAAATAGTTTTACTATACACATATACAATAAAAATATTCGATCAATTGTTTGAATAATTTTTGAGTGTTACAATAACATAAACTCGATCTCATCATATTTTTTATATTCATATTCATTTGGATTTTTCACTAATATATGAATGAACTAAATTTTGAAGCCCTACGTAGTATTTTTAAAATAGTTTGTGTAAGATTATTTTCTTTTACATTCTAACGACCTATTTATATTCAACTTTTTATTTTTTATAAATTTAATTATAATTTTAGAAGACTTACTCTTATAAATGCGTTACGGAGTACTTAACAGTTGTATTGGAAAAGTCGGATAAAATCAAGAATCGAAGGAAGGTAGAAGCAAGACTTTTGAGATTTATTACATGAAAGCAAAAGAACGTACGTACTTCTCCCTATAATTAATATTGCTGCTGAGGTTAGATATTGGACTATTACTTCACACACACACACACACATAATGATAGCGTTAATACTTCACTTTTATTAATTAGTAGGAAGTTTTGTGAAAAAGCGACTTATAAATTTAAATTATAAGATGTAAAAATAAATGAAACTATCTTAAATAAATACTCCGTAATTTGTTAGATTAACGTACAAAAAAATAGTTTAATATGATGAGATCGACTTTATGTTATTATTACACTCAATTTCCCATACCTATCAATGGAGTCCACTTTGAGTGGTCTAAGTGTGAAAAAATAAAAAATAATATACTTATTTTTGTGGAGTTAGAATTTTTTTGTAAAGATAATTTTAAAATTGACGGCTTTTAAATATGAATATGTTTTTAGTTGTTTTGACTTGCATGTTCTTTGTTATTTTCAATAATGAAGTATAGTTTTGAGGGAATTATTACTATTAACCTCCTTTTTTGTTTAGAGTAGTTCCATGCGTCAACAAAGTCAAAGAGTACAATGAAAATATGATATATAAATCCCAAACACTATTAAAGGGAAAATAGAATTATACAACAATTAGATTGTACCCATCATTATTGGTTTCTTTAACATTTTAATAATATTTTTGAATTTTTTGTAAAAGTTTATAAGTACTCCGTATATATAACTCAAAATCCTTATAATAAAGCTCATAAATTTTATAACATTGCTAAAAAAAAAAAAAGTGAAATAATCAATTGTATTATAATTGATTGTATGGTCTTCTTATTGCTATCGTAGCCCCATAATTTTTGTAAAGTGTGATGAATTACGTAGTTGTTATCATCCTCCTCCAACTAACACAAATTGATGATGATCATCACTTTGTTTTAAAATCTTTTTATTATCAACCATTTTGGTGACATGTATGTGACTTATTGATTGATACAAGACACTTTTTTTTTTGTCGTGTTAATTTTAAATTCATCGTCACTTTTCAATGTTTTCTAGAATTCTTGTTTATTAAAATCATATCAACAAGATTTTTTGGTCTTAATGAAAAAAATCATTACTTTTTTGTCGTTTGTTTTTGACAATTTGACTTTATTTCTACAAGTCATTCAATTTCATACATATACATGGAGTCTTCTATTTACATTGATTGATTAAATAGGAAGTATAAGTGAGAGTTATAATGAACTTATGTACGAATATGAATTTTATATTAGAAAATATAAGAAAATCGAAAATTTCCAAAAGCATAAA
The DNA here is from genome assembly GCA_032274805.1 of Gypsophila paniculata. Classification (NCBI taxonomy): domain Eukaryota; kingdom Viridiplantae; phylum Streptophyta; class Magnoliopsida; order Caryophyllales; family Caryophyllaceae; genus Gypsophila; species Gypsophila paniculata. The sequence continues at coordinate 5,656 of JAUEKU010203147.1, read as the reverse complement.
CATCTTCTCCAATTAAGTTAGATCAATCTCTTATCAGTTAGTCTAAATATTCATAATAAGTTACTCAAAAAATTCTATTTTTTTAATAACTTTGTCGATCAAAATAGACAATATAAGTTACGAATGTAGGGATTGAAGGCTATGTATTAATTATATGGTGGACACAAAATAGAAGGGGTTGTTTACGACCACACAAATGTAGATTCAATATGCCTAAGCTAAGAGGGCAAATTAATGACATAAAGGCCCTTTTTGTCCTATATTTATATTGGTTTTGTCTACAATAATATATGTACGTACTCACATTCGAACATTTAAGATACTTCCAATGTCCACCTTTTTAGTCATTTAAAGAGACGTGTACCCACCATGTTCAACTCTTCAAGTATGTCATATATGGTTGGTTTATGAAATCGTTTTCACATTAAAAATTTAAATAGATTATTTTGTCAGACATTACCTAACATTTATTCCATTTTGCATAGCATTACCTTAAGTTTATTTTTTTTGTAATGCACTACCTAACTTTTTCCGATTTTTGTCTATAACTACCTAATGACAATTTCCGTCAAATTTGGTCAATTTCCGTCATTGATCGTTAGTGTTGCTCGCTAATTAACTGTTTTGCTCTTCATTTTCACTTAAATTTTAATCATTTCTACCAGTCAAGATCATAATATCTTGAGCAATACAATTGATCTTTCAAATGTCTATATTTAGTTATGGATTAGATTTTTGATTTAATTTACAATTTTTTTTTTTGAATTTTGGATTAATTGTAATTGAAAATTATGTTATTGAAGTTGTTAAATTGTATTGAAATTGGATAGAAATCATTGTTTGATGTATTAAAAGATTATATGTGAAATTTAAGAATATAAAGTGGATTGAATAAAAGCAATTTAATAAATAAGAAGATGTAGAAGAAAGTTGGTGGGAAAAATGGTGGGAGAAATGATAGAAATCCAAAAAACTGTCAAAATTAACAGTCAATAACGGAAAATTGACCAAATTTGACGGAAGTATTGTCATTTGGTAGTTTTTGACAAAAATCGAAAAAAGTAAGGTAGTGCATTAAAAAAAATAAACTTAAGGTAGTGCTATGCAAAATGGAGTAAATGTTAGGTATGGTTTGACAAAATACTCATTTAAATATTGTAAAATCTGTCGATTTTTATTTCGTTAATAGTAAATAAAACTAATTATAGGAAAAAATTCATTCATATATGAAATTAAAATTTGATATTGTTTGAATTAGTAATGACAATAGAACTAGTGAGTTTGTGAATTAAGGGAAGAGAAACACTAGAAACTTGATTTCATAACTTGAATGCATTAAAAAATATTTTAGGGTTGCGTTTGAGTCCGTAGCTTCTTAGTATAATTAGTTTTCAGGGTGCAATTCCGAAATTGAAAATAATGATGCACGTCCTTTGAAATCGTATAATAATAATAATTATTAGAAAATAGTATTAGATACAAATTCAAGAATCTTGTAAACATCCTAAAATAAAGTGACTAATCCACTGCATGCTAGATCTATTTATTACTCCCTTCATCCCAATCAATACGTTACCATTACTTTTTACCTAAATATAAAAGAAATGCAAATGGTTGTCTAATACAACAATAAAATATGATTATTCAATCCACTTGCAAAACACTTTTTACATATAAAAACTTATCAAAAATGGAAATAATAACGTATTCACTGATACACCCAAAATGGAATTGAAATAGTAGCGTATTCATCGAAACGAAGGGAGTACTTATTTTAAACATTAAGCGGTATAATAGAACAACGTAAATTTATGTACCCTACAAAATCAAACATGAACACATGCTAAAAATCTGCACATGCATGATGAAAGGGCAAAAAAGTTGAATTGAGGAGTTAAAATTGGACAGATTTAAAAAAAAAAAAAAAGAGTAAGTCTTATGTGTCACTGTCATACGCGTACGATAGACTCTTCGTGACAAAAAGAACCCTCTTTAAGGCTTAAGGTGTCTACTTTAAGGTTTAAGGTGACCACTTTAACATCTCTTAAACTGGTCACTTTAAGCCTTAAATAGGGACCTTAACCCTTAAAATATGTATTTTTTGTCACGAAAAGTCCGTCGTACGCATACGACGGTCGCATATGAGCATTTGTGTAAAGAAAAATAGGTGTTTCAATTCACACTGATAATTGATGAGATGTGCCAAAATTTATTGGCACAGTATTTGTTAGGTTAGTTCATTTAAAAGACGGTCACTAATTTATTAGGTTAGTAAATGAAGATGGTGCCCTAAATATATAGCTCACCTAATTTAATTTCCCATTTTTTATCACATGTGTGCGTCACTTGTCATGCACTACAACTCTACAAGTTGATACTGCTCCTAAAAGGACATCCCAAAAGTTGTACATGTTTACTGTTTGGTCTAAAATGAGACGGTTGCATACGGTTATTTTGATAGAGTCTGAATTGAGTTCATTTAAATGTATTTAGGATTAGATTGAGTGATATTGAATAATTTCGACGTTATTATCAGGTCATCTTTGGTGCAGATCACTTTAGGTTGGGTAACTTCAGGTAGGTTATGATTGGGTTGAGTGACATTCGGGTCAATAATTGTGGGTGACAAAATAGTTTTGTGCGGGCCATTTATGGTAATTTCGTGTCATTTCAAATCAGGTTAGTAGTATCATTGTATCGGGTTCAACTAAGTTATGGTGGGCCTAGGTCAAGTAGAATGAATTAGGGTTTTGAGTCATATTTGATAACTTCATTTTAGGTTATATATTATGAAGTCGAGTCGTTCTGATCGCGTTAGTTTTGACAAATCTTTATATTAATGTGTCAATGATTTCGAAAAGTATTCAACCAATAAGATACGGACTAAGACTAACAGTTCCACACGAAGAAAGTTACACGTTGATGTGTCATCGATTCTATCTAGGAAATCATCCAATCAATTTTTTAGTTGAGTCCATATATAAGTTTCAAGAGATATCTATTCATCTTTTGGCCTTAGATATCTAGTACACAGAGATCGTAATTCAATAGTATTCAATAGTTTTTGATGATGATCACTTGTCATACTACAGTTGGAATAGTATACCAGAGAATAACAAGAGATGAACATTAATAATGCAAAGTACAACGCTTTTACAAAGTCTGTATAATACATTCAGGCGATTTGAACCGTCGCCCTTTGCTTTATCAGACTGCTTTACCGTGAATCCATCAGAACAATGGTTGGCATCAGCGTAGTGCTGTGATTTACATGGGCGTTTTTAGTGGGGGTGCCATGGGTGCCATGGCACCCACCACTTTTTTTGGGAAAATTTTGAAAAAATTGGGTATTTTTTCATATATATACTTTAGAAATGAACATTTTAGAGAAATTATATAAGAAAATAAAGAGGAAAATGAATATAAATGAATGGATTTAAGGAAAAGATAGTAAGTCATCAAAAATGGTGTCCAAGAGAGCATAGCAAGTTTACCGTGAGAGGGAAGAACAAGAAGTAAGCTTTCTATGAGAGTAGTGACTTAGTGAGCAATAATCGTGCATATAGTTAAATGTTTTGGGCCTTAGAGAAGGAGACATTGAAAAGGCGAACATAATGAGCACAAATATTCTCGTCATAAGCAAATAATTACATCTCTTTCATTATGAAAAATTGTGGATAATTACCACAACAATTACTTTTAATTTGTGATTTTACACATCTATTGCTTTTATAAAATAAATTTTCTCATAATAAAGATAAATTATAGTGTGACATGATTTTTTTAATAATTTTATGTCAAATTTCAAATATGTACTGATTTTTTTTTATTTCGGAAAAGAGGAAAAAACGGAGTCTTTGTCTATTTGTTAGTTTTTCAATTATTAACGATAATGTCTCACACTAATGTAGTGCAAGATGGAGTTTTAAGCTAAGTAAAGGATGTTTTTTGGGTTGATAAACGAAGTCTTTGTCAAGTAGAGGTTATCCCATATTCTTTCGTTTCAATTATATCAAATTAATGACTTTAATATTTTAATTTTGACTATTATTTTTCACAATATATTGTAACTACGACGTATTTAGAAAGAAGAAGATATGTTTTCTAATAAATCAAATATGGTGAATTTGAGTTTGTATATAAAAAAAAGAACGTAATTAAGCTAAATATAATGATCTTTTAGTTGGAATAGTAAGTGAGAAGAAGGAAATACTATTTCAATTCAGATCATATGGAAATCGTAGTATTTTAATTAATGACCCTATTTAAGTATATTCAATTCGGCACCCACTGTATTAGAATTCTAGAATCGCCCCTGAAATTACGTCGTTACATTGATGAAATAGGTACACTGTATGATAAGAATTGCTCCGTAGATGGAAATGACTCATAGAAATAGGCATAGCCCGCAGGCTGCAAACAATGACACGACCCGAAAACACGACACGAACTGAACACGAAATTAACGGGTTTGGGTTGAGGCTTAATGACCCTGTAAGTGGGTCTACACGAACACGACACAAAATTTGATTGGGTTGGGTTTGAGTTGATCTCTATAAACACGAATCTAACATGGATAATCTGTTTACTATATTAACCTCATAATATTTTAATCTTTTACCAAATAAATACTCCGTATATATATACTTTTCAAAGATGGACATGAAACGACAGCACGACACGAACCTGACATGAAAGTAACGGGTTTGGGTTGAGGCTTGATGGCCCATTTATGTAAGTAGGTCAACACAAATACGACAAGAAACTTAATTGGATTAGGTTTAGCTTGAAGGGTTCATGACCCGTTTACATGTGACACGAATACGAACACAACACGACCCTACATCAGGTGTAGAAATAAGAGCTCTCTTATCATTGCTCATCCTTCATGCTCTCCCATAATTACTAGCAGTAATATATATCCTCCCGTAATCGCAACTTGCGATTGCAGGAGGTATTAGAGTGAATGGACATATAATAATGTCATACGGAGTATATATTAATGCTAGTTTTATGGTCGACTCTTGAATATTCTCTAATCTTGTATGAATAATCTTGACATTGAGAATTGGAGAGGATGAGGGATGAGCAATAACAAGAGACCCGATTTCTATGGACGGTTTTCGATTTAAGGAAATAAGTAACGAAGACATCGACGATTCATGGTCATAATGTACACTGCATACGTGATCACTAACACGGCCACAGAAACTATGGCACATGCTTTGAATGTCCAAATCAAGTTAGGGCTTGCAACGTCAGGAACGTCGTCGAGGCTTGGATCAACGTCACATGTTCCGACATCTCCGATAGTCCTGACTTTAATCTTCTCCAACTCCCCACTGTCAATGATTTTAATGATACCATTCGAGATTTGCTGTACCAAGTCTGATCCTCTTTGAAACGCCTGTGTGAGAAAAAAAAATACAAAGAGTTTTAAACAAATTGGAAAAACGTAAAGAGCCCGTTGAGTCAGATAAAGTATGTAATTCGGAAAATTTGAATCGAGATAGGAGACAAGAGATCGTACAAAGCCGTAACCAGAAGAATGAAAGCTTGGAATAGGAACAAGGGTGTAGTTGTTGCAATGCTGAGCTAGGAAGACCGCAAGAGGAGGCGTCTCGTCAATCGCGACAGTGACACCGCCATCTGAGGC
>JAUEKU010203037.1:0-17058 GCA_032274805.1 Gypsophila paniculata | reverse complement strand
TATGTCCTATGCATGCATGGCTATATTTGTGCGTGCGTAAAATCCAACACTCAAGATACGAATAAACTTTTGGTAGTGTCTTTTTTCTTTCTTCTTTATTTATGGTGGAAAAGTTTTGGCATTTTATGGGGAAGGCATGATATAGGGCCATAGGGGTGATAAACCCGCACTTGATTTCCAACATGTTTTATTTACCTCTCAATATATTTTAAATAAATATATTTATAAATAATATTTATGTATCGTCATCCTAATATTTTTGTTATATCACAAGCTGTTATATATAATCTCATAATATAATATTCATAAAATTGATGAACAAAAAGAAATATTATATTTGATAGCTTGGGATTTTCTTTCCTTAAATGGGTCTCGTTTTAAAAAAAAAAGACTTAAATATAGCTCAAATGAAACTTATGTCAACCAATGGTTCCACATCACTCGATATTTATTTTTTCAAATTAACGGTGTAAGTCGCTATCCAAGACAACGACTTACAAAGAAATCAAAGAAGTCGCTGTCTGAGACAACGACTTCCAACCCTAATCGACAGACCAGACCAGACCAATAAGTGGGCTCAAATTGTTAAAAAAATACCTATATAGTCGCGGTACTACACAGCGACTACCATTAAACCCACCAGATTTTTTTGTTTGCCATCGTCGTCAACATTGTGGTCGCCGTCGTCAACATTGTCATCCTCCTCATCCACCTTCTTCATCCCCTCTCCCAAACCTAATTACAAATTTCACATCATCCCCGCCACCGCTTCCAAAGTGTGCAAATGCGTTGCCACCCCCGCTGCACCCCACACTCGTATTATCTCCTCTCCAAAACCTAATTACAAATTCTCATATAAGTAGTAATAAGCCAAGTAGAAGGATGTAAGTGAAGAAGAATATTAAAGTGATTAATATTAAATAAATGTAATTAGTGGAACACAGGACTACAGGAGTAGTATTAAGAAATGGGACATGGTTGACTTGTGAGTTGTGACAACTACTATTTAACTTAATTAATCATTAGTGATAGTCGCTGTGTAGTACTGTATTTTTTTTTTTTAAGATTTTTGCCGGCTTATTGGTGTGGTCTGTTGATTGGGGTTGGAAGTCGCTGTCTCAGAGACAGCGACTTCTTTGATTTCTGTGTAAGTCGCTGTCTTGGATAGGTTTCATAGGTTGACATAGGTTTCATTTGAGCTATATTTAAGTCCTTTTCTTAAAAACGAGACTCACTTAAGAAAAAAATTCGATAGCTAATACTTCGTGGGTTTGTTAATGAGTGATTTTCATCTTTGAAATTATTATAATGAATGGCTTTCGTGTTTGAAATAATACATCAGTAATTATATATAGATTCCTTTATTATCTAATCATATAATTTATCACAATACAACTAATTCAAAGAGTTGCTTATGACGAGTCATCCTCGATTGAAAACACATAAAATTGTCTTAACATTTTCTAAAATTTAATAAAATAGCTTCTCCAATTCAATAAGAATGAATCATAATTTGAGATTGGTGACAAGTACCCCCGCAATAAAGGACAAATTATTAATTACAAAGTGGGTTATAATTATTTTATGAGTGGGTAATATTTAATTTCATTAAAAAGGATTAGTTGTCACAAAGGCATCTATAGGAATTTCAAATAAAAATCATTTTCAACTGTAAATTATACGGAGTATTGTATTTATTATAACCCTTAATCATATATCATCATATCATATCATATCATATCATATCATATCATCATATCATATCATATATCATCATATTCATATAATATATTAAAAAGGAACTTTGAGAGCTACAACTCTCCACATCTCTTCATTTGCTCATAATCTCACCATATTAATCCACATGTCTTCATTAAAAAAAATTAAAATAAAAACAACCAATAATGACACTCTCTCATTAAACATTATTAATTTCTCTTCTCAATTATATATTTATCCACACTTGTGAAGAATACTTCACATGTGAGATCCCACATGGATTGTGGAGAAATGATTTGTTCACTTTATAAGGCAAGGGGTTACTCCTCCCATCACCAATTGGTTTTGGGATGGAACCCTCTTGGACTTATTAAGTGGGCTTTCTTCCTCCATGTGCGGCCCAAGTCTCGGTTTCACATGGTATCAGAGCACATGGTTATATCCTGGGTCTCTTAATGATAAATTGGGCCGCTTCACTGATTTCACTGGTTCATGCGGAGAATTCCGAGATTAATGGGCTCCGACTTGTCACTTATTCAATTAATGGGCTCACATGTGACGGGGGAGTGTGAAGAATATCTCACATGCGAGATCCCACATGTGAGGTATTCTTCACAACTTTGAATTGTCTTTCATTATTAATTTACCTTGTTAGCTTTATTTCGATTTATAGTCAACTTTACCAGTGTTATTATTGTGTTACGAATATGATTTTGAATTTTAGAAAAAGCTAATAAAAAAATTGAAATATTATTTGATATTTTTTTATATTTTAAAAAATTAATATTCTGTATAAAAGGTAAGAAGTAATTTTTTCCAAAGTTTTGCATCATATTTTTGTATTAAAGAGTTTTAGAAGTCATTTTAAAAATTTTATTTGTGAACGGATTTTATCGTTCTTAAATATTTCAAAACTTTAAAATAGACTATTTATTGAATTGAATTATCACTAATTCTTACATGAGGCCGTTTTATAATAATTTATTGTAAAATCAGTTCATTCATAACCATTTATATGATTTTCGTATCTCAGTTATCTCATTTATAAGTCTCACAGGAGACTTACGCTTGAATTATATTGCCTTAAAATAAGCCAATAAGGTAGGAAAATCATGAGAAGATGACAAGTTAGGATTTAAAATAGAAAACAATTCAAAATTATTGTAGGACGACTTTTCCAAAAATAAAAGTACTGTGATATTCTATACAATCATTAATAACAAAAATGATTGATCCAAAGAATAAAATAGTAGTAAGTAATAACTTCCCAATTTATAATAATTAAAAAAGCAACGTATGTATGAAGCATGAGCTATATAGCTATTGGATTCCTTTACAACATCATATGATGGTCATATTCATGCTTGTGGACTAGTAGTCGTGTATAGGCAGGCAGTCTCCAATGAGTTATTTAGGTTAGACAACTCATTAGAGTATTTATTTCAATTAATTAATAATAAGACGGTTTTATTATATATTAATGTGGAGAGGTGGGGATTTGAGTAACATGATCAACTAACGGTCTTACACTAGAATTGTGTACTATAAACCACATTTGACACAATGGTTTAGGGCTGCACTTGACCTTTTGCTATGTAAATATATACGAGTTCTTGGAAATGTATTGGGCTGGTGTTGGTTAGGAGTTAGAAAGTCGTATTTATTAAACGTCTCTTAAAGTTTCCTATGCTATATTCTATATATAAGGTTGTACTTGACTTGTGAAAGTGAAAGAATGAAAACAACCTTTTTCACATTCCCTTTCGATTATAATACGAGTACATATATTTAACCAGGCATAGAAAAGCAAACAATTATTTGACGAAACTGAATTTAAATAATTTCTTTTGGAATCGAGAGAGTACCGAAAGAAGAATAACGTGCTAATAAAGATAGAAAAAAAATTATCTAATTACATTTAGAAAAGAAAAGCATGCATGAAACATTATAAACTTAAGTTGAGATCAATATTTTCAGCTACTTCATAATTACAACCATTTTGACTGCTTTGTGTTGTTGTTTCTGATGTTGTTCTCAACTTTGTAGGTGGGAAGAGATTGATACATCTTGGTTGTTGACTTGAACTTCCATTTCTTGCATTGATTATTAATGCCTCATCATTACTTGCCTACAAATTTGAACACATTAGTAAGAAGAGTTACATCTTGTAAATAATCGTTTTTCACTTTTAAATTTAAAAAATTGACAATAAATGAAGAGAATAGGGGTACTCAAACCTCAAACCTATCACCCACGATATCTCTGTTCTAACCACTAAGCCAAAATATTCTTGATATTTATGATTCAGCTTTTAGATTTCTAAAATCGTAAATAATTATTTTATCTTTGTTTTAATCATTTGTTTACGTTTATGATATCGAGAAGTCAAAGTACACCACTCTTTGGGCTTCCAATTATTCATTTATGTTTATATTTGAACCAAACATAAAGGAGAGACAGTATAAGATCACTTTTGGGCTTTCACAATTGAATTTGAAATACACATCAATAATGGGCTTTGGCAAATGGATTTGGCACATATATTTATATATACCAATGATAACAAAGTGGATCAACATGTATTTTTAAGGATTATAAAACGGTCAATTTATACTTATTTTTAAAATAGGAAACTAAACAAATGACGGGACGAATGACTAAACAAAAGAAGAATAAGAAAGCAAGGATATCATTTGCATGACTTACTTGGTATGGTAAGGCTTTAAAATTGCAAACATCTTTACCATTTGATGTTAAATTCATGGAGGAATGTTTTGAAATGGAGTTTGGAAATGATGAGGTGATGCAATTTGTTGTAGGAGCAATTGCAAGCAATTCTTCATTAGAGTTGCCAATTTGTGACTTATTAGTGTTTCTCTTCCATAAACTTGGAGTTGCCTCATGTGTTGCATTTGGACATGATGCAAAATCCCTAACAATATGGCACAAACCAAAGATATCACAAAGAAATTTAAATAAAATAGTAATCGTTTTGGGATCGGTTTACATGAACAGTTTTAACAATTTCAAATTTTAATACGGTTCGTTATATGAGACTCTCATGATTCAAATTGTATCATACGAGGTTTTTTTTCAACGCAAATAATACGCAAAATTCATACTACTTTCAGTAGGACTAATCGAACGAACATGTGAGGCGTCATGTGAAGAAGTTCCACATACAAAGTCTTACGTACATTGTTTACTTAATTATAGAGTTTACCACTTTATAATTCTAAGGATGTACTCCTATTGCTAACTGGTTTTAAAATGAAACCTCATTTTAATTTCTAAAATTAGACTATTACTCTCAATGGGTCCAATGGATCTATTTGACACTTCCTCAAATGTACTCAATTGTATATTGCATTTTGCAAATTGTTTTAGGTGAATTGAAAGAAAAAAGGTAATAACATTTAAATTTTTGAAATTTCTTATAAATAACCTTCACCTTGTTGAGTCCAAATCTAAAAAATGAGGGTATTCAGATCAATTCTTTTAATTTCGATCATTTCATTTCGGTCCAGTTCATTATTTTATTATCACAAACTACATATACAAATAAAAATGTACAGTATACAATTGAATGAACTCGACCTAATCAATTGAATTAAACTTTGAAAATACACATTACCTAAAGATTGGAGGGTCCAAGTTGTGCATTATACTACCATTTTGACATGAAGTTGATTCCTCAATTCCGTTGAGAGGGTTGGTAATTGGAGCTAATGTGTTGCGAAAAATGGGAATTGGTGGATCCTCTAGCAATGAGGGACATGACCTCTTCATACCAAGCATCATCTATACTACATCAACACCAAAACTTTGATTAAAAACCACTAAAGTATCAAATAATTACTTATAGTTAAATTTTTTTCGTGTCGATTAGCAGCATTCCCTACTGTTATATGTGACTAATTAACCTCTCGTTGTCAATTGATTGAAAGATATTAACCAATATGATTCTTTACATAAGCCAATTTTGAATTATCAACGAGCAATCAACATGAAATATAAGGTAGTGTAGTGATGAACACTATACCTAGTAATTAAGGAATGATCTAATTAATGGTACCTTTTGATCATCTTGCCAAAATGGTAAATAATTGCTAAGATAATTTTGGTTTGAAGGGGGCTCCATAGACAATTTTGGCACAAATGATGATGATGATGATGAAGAAGAAGTTCCATTTGATGATGATACTTTATTCACCTACAAATACATCAACCAAGCAAACATACATAAAGCAAGATACGTCAGTTAATTGTTATTTGTTGATTGAAATTTCAGATATAAATAACAATTGATCTGAACAGATTGGAAAGAAGTTAATTACCAATGAGAAGGGAGATTGTTGAGGGTGATGATGATAGTATTGTGCCTTTGGTTGAACATTAGGTAATGGAGTGATAGGGCAAGTTTCATATGGCAAACTTAAATCTTGCAACAAAGATGAGTTTTGCCGTTTGTGATCATTATTATATAACTCATGATGCCATAACTTAGGCAAATTGGCACTTCCATTGGTCGGGATCGAATGCAATTCAATACTAGACCCTCCGCCAGTTGTTGGAGGGTTCAATATTGGAGGAATCGAACCTACATGATGAAAATTCTCAATACTGGGCACTGAATGAGCCCTAATTGAAGGACCTGACGACAAAGGAAAATTCGATGGCATCAAAGGCCGAGAAGGAGGAGGAGGAGGAGGCGGTGCTGGCGGAGGACTCAAAGGAAGAGGAGGTGTGAATTTTGCATCATTCTTTTGTTGTTGTTGTTCAATCCTAATTTTCTCTAATTGAGCAACACCTAACCCTCTTTGTGGTACTTTAGTTTGTTTCAACTTCTTAGATGATGATCTAATAATACTACTACTACTTTCACCACCTCCATTACCATAACTACACATATGATTTTGATCTTCTTGAATCATTCTTCTTGATCATCACCTAAAATGATCACTCTTATCAACAACGATTCTTATTCACCCTCATGTATGATTATATGATTACATCATCAACCTCCATAAAACCATGCATAACACTAGATCAAATTCAACCAAAAATTGATTTTTCCCTAGTGATACTAATATTACTACTCCAATAAATTACAACTTTTTTTTTTTTTTTTCAAAAAATGATCATATGAACATTTGAGACAAACCCATTTTAAAAAAATAATAAATGGGAAATGTACAAATGATCTTATATATATATATGACCAAAAATTTATAGGGAAAATGTTAAATGAAATCAAAATTAGAACCTCATCAACGGCTTAAAAATACATGAACATATTCTTAAAACAATTTGAAATTTTAAAAAATATATATAGTTTATTTAGCTAGGAAAAGTAAAATACACCATGCTAATATATATACTCTACTTGCAAATCCTTGAAAACCCTTAAAATTTAAAAGTGTATCACAATTATAATTTATAATATAAAAATTACAAATTATAACTTATTAATAAATTATAGTTTATAATAATAATACTAAAAGGTGGTGAAATACTAGATTTTAATGATAGTAGAGGTTTTTTTTTGTATTATTACAAAAGATATATAAGAATTTAGAGGAATTAACAATAAATTTGAAGGAGCAAATCTATAGAAGCTAAATTAAATAAATTTAATAAGTGGAAGATGAGTATTTTTCGGTAGAAAAAAATTATAGTGTAGTAATAATATAAGTAATTATTTAATAAATCTAAAAAAGTAGAGAAAATTAAGGGTTTTATTTTCTACGCAATAATACTCGCCAAAATCCTCGCTCCACTCCTCCGATTTTTGTTCATTCCTAGCTAGACCAACTCTCACTTATATTTAGTGATGTAGATTTTCATGCATATTATATTTCCATTTTTTTTTTAAATGAAAAAAAGAATATCGTCTTAGTAATTCGATGAGATTATTGTACGTGTAGAACTGTATAACGGGGTACTTATTATAATTGTGACAATTATTGAGAAATATATTAAACATTTTTTAGGCTATAATATTCATAATAATTATTGTAACAATAGCATTTATGTTACAAGTAACTCATTGTACATGATGTAATTGTGTTATTTAAGAATTTTTAAAATGTATAAACATAGTCACATAGAAAAACTATATCGACTTGATCAAAAGTTTGATTCAAGATCTGAAGTGATAGATAGATTTGAATTAGATTTTAAAGCGACATTGTTGGTGAGTAGTATATAACTTGGTGAATCTCATGTTGCTTAATCAAAATAACCCGATTTGTATTTAAAAAAAATAACGTGTTTTGATATTACTAAACTCCGAAATGATCGAAATTAAAAGAAGATGATTACAAACTACCTGAAAAATCTTGCTGTAAATTTACACTTAAATTTCTCTAAATAAAGACTACAAAATGCTCAATATATGCCAAATTAGAACGACTCGTCCCAAAACTCAATACCCAATTATAACCCAACTTAACCAACATGAAGAATCATTTGTCAAATCTAAACGAAGTATAAAATTAGTACAATCACAAAAAATTCCGTGATATTTATTCAATTATTTCAATCATTTAGTTATGTTGTCACTCTTTGATAGTAATTAAAAGTTTCCGTGATATATAGTCATTTATTTCAGTAATTTAGTTATGTTCTCATAAAGTTTTCTGAGAGACTGTCTCACATTGATGATAGTTACATGAGTAGTTTCATTTATTTTATTTAGAACACAATAAATCAATCTCATGATGTAAGACGATTTTACATGAGACTTATTGTTGAATTAAAGAGAGTAATTATTAATCTTTTCTCGTACAAACTCCACTTGTGTTCTGTATTTTTTTTATTTTTTATTTTTTCTATTACCTTTTTGAGATAATTAGTTAGGAAGATGGTAAAAGTTGGTTGTTATATAGCACGGTTTAAACCTTAGAAACGTGCGTGGCCTACACATTGTGTGCTTATTCTCTAGGGCACATCGTCTATTCTGTTTCAAAATTCGGATAAATTTCCACGTCCTTGTGACATGAGGATGTCTTATTATAGGTATTCTTTCGAAGTTTAAAATGTGAAAAAGGAAAACAAAGTGTTATTCAAATTTCGAAGTGTACGACTATGACACTCCACGGAATAGATCTTACGAAGTACTTTGTATGAGTTAATTTCTCTATCATTAGTTTAATTTGTACTCTTTTTCTTTTAATTATTTGTTTAAGTTTCCATTTTAAGAATAACCTCGAATTGATTGTTTATTTTGCACAAAAATATTGTATGATGAATTTATCATACCAAATTATTAGTCAATATTGACGTTCATGAGCCTCATCAATTTTTATGGATCAGACAACACATTTGTATAGAAAAAATCCTCGTTTTACCTCGATTCTTAAAATGAAAAAGTAAAAAAAAATAAAAATGAGTGAGATAAATGAAGTAACAATAACTTAGCATCAAACTCATATGATATAAGACTACTAATATTTTCACAACTAAATAAAGATAAAACGTAAATTCTCATTAAGACGGGTCATTTCCGTTGTAAGTTTATGACGGAAAATGTTACTATTTTGTATTAAAATGTTATCATTTACCGATAAAGGTTGTAACACTCGGTATAGCATTTTGTCGTTAAATGGTCTCATTATACTACGAAATAATACGAGGTAACATTTTTCCATCGTAAACTATCGACGGAAATGACCCGTCTTAAGGGAGACTTACCGATAACCTTTGTCATCCCCTAAACTTGGAAAATGCGTATCCTATCGCTACTCCTACACGTTGAATCATTCTAATAACAAAAACGATAAGAATTGATAATTGCAAACTACTTCAATTTGGTCAAGATTTAATTTTATTACAAAATCAAGAAAAATTATTCATTACTCAATTCATAAGGGTTTTTTTTTACGCAAATTCAATGGCAAACTATATCAGGGTGAATTTCGATCCAATGTAAGTTTCACACTTTCACGTAGTCGTTAAATTTGGCTAGAAGCTAAGACGGGATGAAAAATGGAGGTCAAGAGAGCTCGAGGATAAGAGCTTTTTAGTTTTTATACGTAACTTAAGATAAGAATGTTCGAAAAAAAAAAAAAAAAAAAAGAAAAAAAAGAAAAGGGTATGGCCAATATATTTTCAAAACTTTACATTACAATTGGTTGGGCAACTTGCCACAAACTTACTAATCTGTTAATTCTAGAGCTACAAAATTCTCAAGTCTACCTGAGTACTTCGATTCTATATGCAAAGCAACTCTCGTTTCGGGTAACCATAAAGCAATATTTTTGCGATTCTAACACGAGTAAGATTAAGTGCATTCGACGACCTTCTTTACTTCTTATATTGCGTGCATTTGAGCCCCTTAAGTCAGCTAGGCGAGAGCCTTCGAAACGCTTAGATAATGCTGTCATTGTTATTGGCTTAGGTTGTGTGAGCTAAATCTATGTCTAACGACAATCAGACCTTAGAGACAAAAGAACGATGACCAAGGTTTGAGCACACTATCGTCAATCACTGATTACAGGAATGCTAATTTATGTACTAAAATGTATAATTAACTCGCCAATAGGCGAACACCCTTGCATCACGATGCTTCAAACGATCATTCCAACAAAAATCGACCCCTCCCTCAAGTCATGAGATTAACGAAGACTCGAGTAGCCGTTTGTCATCCAATATCGGTGCAATTTCTTTACAAATGAAGAAATGGGCGACAAATTATGGGAGATCATGAACTCGAGAAAAGATGGCTACCAAGGAAAACGAGAGGCATGGGCTTAGATTAAGGTGACTTTTAGCTAACGCGGGAAAGCTGAACATGAATTCTGTAGCTCAAGGGTCAGCAGTCAACACATATACGATGGGTTCACAATCCAAGGGGTCAGCAGATAAACGGCAGATTCACAATCCGATCCTAAATAAATTCTAGTGAATCTCTAGCCAAGACCACTTCTCCTACAGGCAGGTA
This sequence comes from Gypsophila paniculata, assembly GCA_032274805.1. Taxonomy (NCBI): domain Eukaryota; kingdom Viridiplantae; phylum Streptophyta; class Magnoliopsida; order Caryophyllales; family Caryophyllaceae; genus Gypsophila; species Gypsophila paniculata. The sequence goes on along the minus strand of JAUEKU010203037.1, from coordinate 6,395 downwards.
GGGCCGATCCAATTGACAGCCCCATTCACTTACAACTCTTAACTTAAACCAACGACCGACGACTGGTCAGTTGTTATATTAGTTACCAAAAACCGGTCCAAAGTTCAAGCCGACCTCCAAATGTCCCACCCCATGAGGGTCCACAAACGTCTTAAATGAAGGGCAATACTCAAAAAGTACGATCGATCAACACAAAATCTACAAAAATTCATTAACCAAAGTGACATATATCAAACTATATAGTACCAAAAATGAGATTGATAGGATAAAGAGAGCAAGCTGTATGACAGCAAAGAAGGTGGTCTAAAATTGATGCACCCTATCTAACTTCAATCAATGCCCAGAAATACACAAATTGTACCCTTACACAGTTACACTCCACAGTGAGTGAATAGTACACTACCCAAATCACATGCAAAATTTAAGGGCATTATTACTTTGCATAGGGACCCCCATTACTTGCCCTACAAACGATGCACGACTTCTCGAATAAGACCGTTGTAAACTTGTAATGCTTGTGAACCTCATTTATTGCAATCATTAAATGACGTGTAGAACCAATCACAAAGTCGTTGTAGACCGTACAACGGTCTTACAAGAGACAAACTCCAAAAGATATCATTTCATCCTCACTTCTGTGACAAAAAAAAATTAAAAAATATCCTGGAATTTGTGTACATCTGTTGCTTTCCATGTGAAAATGAATGAAGCTCCTTACATGTTTATCATTTGTACCTTTCCAACATGCAGGGTTTCTAAACTTTTTTCTGATGGCTCTCATTCATGTATCTACCTCACTAAGAGACCTGGCCGTTTGAACGGATTGACCCGGCCCGGCCTGCCAGTTGGCCCTCAACTCGCCAAAAAGCTCGGTCTGGTTTGCCTACGAATTGAAATGGGATGGTTCCGCATCCCAATTTTCCATCCTGGCCTGTAACAGACAATACACGGGCCCGTCATGACCTGCCAAAGGGCCAGGCTCAGGTCCAGGCTAAGCCAACCAGCCAGGCCAGGCCTCGAACCATCTCCAAACAGGCCGGTTCCAGGTTACGCTAATAAGGCCTAGTCCGACCTCAGGCTAGCCCAAAACCGACCTGTGGCTGGGTGTACTCACTAACAACAAATTATTTTAATGTACTAACATATAGGCGATATAGCTTATTTTTGGGAGTTCAAATTATCTTATGAGATCGTTGTATACGTATGACGAGTTATTTGTGAGTTGTGACCATTATTACAATCGTAAAAATAATGATTACGATAATCGTAATAATGGCGACAAATAACCTGTTCGTATGTATGAATTGGTCGCATAAGATAGTTACTAATATGGGAGATCATAAATCCCCGAGGATAATAACTTTATCCACGAGTTTCCGTCTACAACGTGTGGGTAGTGCAATGCACACGTAAAAAACAGAGGCCCGTGATAACTGATAAAGATATTACTCCAGTAGAAATTGTATCGCCCTTATTTTCTTTTTGCCAAATCTTACAATAATAATCTTTGACAGATTCTTCCCTACAACCCACCTGATCATAATTCCTATTTCCTAAGGCAAAATTTCAACAACTACATCCTAAATCAAGAATATTTCACTTTAATAAGAGTTTCATACTTAAGGAAATATCAACCCTTTGCATAGATCACTATGATTTTACTCAATTTAAGCAATGACGGAAACTTAGGGTCGAAAATCGTCATCTCGGAAGCATGAGAAAGTGTATGCCTAGCTTAAATAAGATGCATGGACCTGCCTCATTTATGTGCAGGTAATGTACCAAAGAGGCTACAGACTACAGGAAGTAAATGCCAACAATAAGCCAGCATTTTGTACTTAAGGCAGAAATTTTCCAAAATTTAAGAAGTGATAAAAATACAAAATACTTGTATGGAGTTTATAGGTGGCTACATTGATACTTGTCTGCTGAAAATGACATATGATGCACTGCTGACAAAATCACAAGCAATGATAGAGATGTTATAAAAAAAAAAATGATCATATCTTTCAATTCTTTTCATGTTTTCCTAGGGAACATGGTTAAAGTAGGACCATTCTAGTTGAAGGCAGTGAAGAAACAAAGATCAATGGTAAAAGTAAACATCTTTTGATCACATGAAAACTACAAAAAAAATCTTGTAAAAGACCGTGTTTTTATGCCCTTGCATAGATCGTCGGATGCATGCAGCCGTCTCATACAAGACTTGCTGCATAAAGATTGACAGCAACTAAATATTACTCTGTCAAATTTGGTATTAGAGATACTATCGGTCACTGCGTTTACTCGTTCTAGAGTGCGCGGCCAAGTTAGTGTATCATTGGCCAAGTCTCTTGCTCTAAGAGATGTTGTCGCTTTTGGGCTTCACTAACCAGCTATCGAAGGAGATATTGACTAAATGCCTTGGGAAACGTCTACTAAATTACCAACATTAGAATTGATATCTCTTTTTATCACAACAGAGTTTTTTTTATTGCGTTTGTGCAGCCAGTAATGGTACCTGACTCTAGCAAATGTGGAGGATTCAGGCCCTATATTTCCGGCATGGGCTGAAGCCAATGAACGGAGTATTTTATAGTTCCTCACTTATCCGAAAGAATTCAATAGGTTGGTCTTATTCAAGAAAATCCGTCTGATTATCTTCCTTTCTTCGTAAAAGGCAGAACAAACAATTCTAGAATCACATAGTTCACAGAAGCAAATAAAAGAAATACACTTGCAATGAAGTTGAGCTCAAGTAGTTCATCTAAACAATACTATTCGTACAGTACAAAAGAGCATAACATAGGGAAACAACTAGTACAACATAGAACCAACTGATAACTGTGATTAAGATACTTAGCTTATGGGAAAGAATAACCTGAACATTGATTCATCAGATGTAATTTTCCCATGGATTATACGCCATACATGTAGACGAGCCGAAAACTCTCCGTTTCAATATGGTTCACTGTCTGAACAGCGAAATTGGTAAGCAACCCTGCAAGGCCAAAACATAACTGAGATTGATTAGATTGACAGACCTAACATGTTGAATGCACCGAAATTAAACTCGTTGTTTGGGTGGACGGATTTGGAAGGAAACTGAACCGGATGATTTCCATTGTTTGAATAGGAAATTTGGTTGGAGAGAAATGAAGTATTCACTTTCGTTTCTCCAAGCCAAATTAAAATTCTTCAGAACATAGGAAAGATTGGGAAAGAGAATTCGTGACTCTATTTCCCGCCCTCGTCCTTCGGGCATTCAAACAATACACTATAAATGATATTTTGGGACAGAAGTATCACCTGTGTAGAGAGACAGACGTGGAGAGTCTTTGGAGTACATGCAATTAATGACGAGAACCGGAGGAAACAGAGGACGGCTTAAGATCACCGCCATGTTCCTCCTCGCCCTGAATCCGAGCTGGAATGTGAAACCCAGAGAATCCACCCGAGGTTAATCCAAGGCCAGACAAGCCTTGTGGGTGGACTGAAATCGCTTGAAAATGTTGTTCACCAGTGGTAGCGATTGAAGGGTCACTGATCCAAGCACGGACCGAGGACGTGTTACTGGACTGAAGGGGTCCCCTCTGAGTAAAATACTGGCTGTAATGGCCACCAAACAGCGGCTGCAACAGCGGGGGTTGATTGAACATAAACCCGCCACCTGCATCACCACCGCCAGTACTTAAACCAACACCACCGCCAATGTGATGGTGTTGGTGTTGTTGGTTGATACTGGTGTCTGCCACCAGCCTGTGGAGCCGTCCCAAATCCGGGCTGGGCTGATGATGGGTCTCAGCCCAGCCCAAATTCGGGTTTCCATACCCAACTGGGGCGGCTCCACCAAACACAGAATGCTGCTGCTCATCATGTGCAGTAGCAGCAGCATTCTGATGATGCGAATGCATCAAAATCGGATCCTGAACCTGAAACGACTGCAACGACAGTCTCAGGTCCTGACTCTGCCTAACACCACCCCCATTGCCACCACCACCGCCATGCCTATAATCCTGAAACTGCATCTGAGGCCTCATACCAGAAACCGACCCCGTCCCACCACCCATCGGAAAGAAAGACTTGATAGTATCAGCAATAGCATCAGAATCCAAAGACGGCGGCAGCAAACTCTGCACATTCCCATACAACTGCTGCTGTTGTTGCTGCTGCTGCTCAGAACCCTCATCATACACACCACTACCACCACCCCCACCACCGTCACCGCCCTCCTGTGCACCCAATTCAGCATCCTTTCCACCAGTAGACGCCTTCCCACGACGTCTGCTGGCTGCAGAAACATTCATATTCACACTAGTAGGACTCCAAGCAGGCAACTGATCAAGCTCATCGATAGCGGACTTAGCCTTCTTAATAAGCCAATCAACAGCCTTACTAGGCCTATCATACCCAAGCCTATCCTGAACATCATAAAACTGAATAGCAGTATGGGCAGCAAGCCTCACTCTTCGGTCCCTCGGCCCTTTGGCAGTACAAACCTTACTATGCCTATCCTTTTTCCCCGTTGCCCGTATAATATGACCACCCTGCACCTCCACAATCTCCCCCACACCCGCCCTCCTCAATGCAGACCGACTCGACACCTTTTCCTCATTACCCCCCATTGAGGCCTTTCGTCGAACACCTTCTGTGCATTCCCCAGACACCATCAAACAAGCCCTCCTCTTCTTTTTCTCGAAAACGGGGTCGTATTTTTCCACCTCTAACCCTGAATTCGCCTCCTCTCTAAACTCTTCCCCATAAAACTGTCGGCATTGATCATATAATTGTCGATAATGTCGAGCATCATCGTCGTCACCGTCACCGTCATCGTCTTCTACATTTCTAGCGTTTTGGGGGTGGAATTGAAACTGGGTTTGAATTTCTTGGTAATTTTTCTGAGAATCCAGGTTTATTTTTTCTTGCAATTTTCTTCACTTTTTATTATTACAATTACAACTATAATTATACTTATTATTACTAATTAACTTACTAATTAAATTACTACTACTACTACTACTAATAATAATAATAATAATAATACTAGAGTACAAAATCAATGAATTTTCCATTCAATTGTTCAACCATTTCCACCAAAATTAATCTAAATTTTGCAACAACAACAATTAATTAAGTAAAAAGGTAAAAACTTTAGTAAAATTGGGGATAAAAAATAACTAACCCATATCTTAAAAAGTAAAAAATTTGAATGAATTATGAATGTTTTGAGGAAATTTTTATTTTTTTTTTATTTTTTGGAGGAAAAAGTTTTTTTTTTTTTTAATAAGAGAGGAGACAAAAACAGTGGGGAGCTAAGCTAAGCTAAGGTAAGCTAGGAAATAGAGCACAAGCACGAGGTAGGGAGGGAACATGCTTGCTTTTTGTTGCTAGTACTATCGTTCTCTTTTACTCTTGTGTCGGGTCGGGTTGGATTGGAACGTTATCTTGTTCGTTTCACTCGTTTAGTTTTACTTTTTCTTTTATATGGCAATTTCATTTATTTAGTTACATTCTTAGGTCGGGTTTGGATGGGGTTAGTTCAGTTCAGGTTGGATCATTTTCAGGTCAATAATAATTGGGTCAAATTTAGGTTATGTTGGGTACGTGTTTAGTTTCACTTTTCTTTCATGACAACTTCGCCTATTTAGCCATATTTTTGGGTCGATTTCGGATTGGGTCAGTTCAATGTAGTTTCAGGTCGGGTCATTTTTAGGTCAGTAATGATCAGGTCAAGGTTGGATTAGGTTAGGACGGGTCATTTCGGATTTGGATGATTCTTGAGTTTGTTATTTTCAACTTTTTTAGGGATAGCGGATCGTATTTTGTGATAAATATTTTGGTCATTTTGGATTAGGTCGGGTCAATTTGGGTTATGGGTTAAACTCAGGTTTGCAGTTCGGATGTCGGGTCGAGTTCATATCAAGTCATTCGAGGCAGGTCAGTTTTGTCAGGTTTATTTACCATTACAGTTGAAAATTATCAAAATAACCTGCTTTTTCAGGCAAATTCTTGTTTAAGACGGCCACTATCCGTCTTAACCTTAAGACGGATAGTTGTTGTGAGGAGAAAAACCCACTTATAGAAAATGGATAGTGCAAGTGGGAGTGCAACTTGCAGGTTGAATGTTTTTTGTGAGAGGTCTTTCCTGAAGACGGGTCGACCCGTTTAAGGGAGACTTACTCATTTACTTTTGGCGGTTTCATAATTTTGGTGTGGACACTTGGAAGATGGCATAAATGGACGGTGTTATAAGTAGCCAGCCATTGATTGGCATCGTACCTACTTGGCGAAGAATATTGTATCGAGCATCCTTAAAGTTGATATGTAGAGTTTAGAGCATTTGTCTTCTAATGAATCACGTATGTGTGTGTAGCTGTAGCGTGATCACCCAGATGCTCATGTGAACGCAAATGTGC
>JAUEKU010202926.1:0-17069 GCA_032274805.1 Gypsophila paniculata | reverse complement strand
GGGTCTTCGAGTTGCCAGAGCACTGGTGATCCACACACTGGGGCGCCAGAGCTCTGACGATCCCCTATTGTATCTGGCATTTTTGTCTATAAATATCAGCCAACCCCCCGAGCATTTCACACACATTATTATCATTTCGCATACATTCATTTCTCTCAAAGCAGAAATACTCTCATAAAAACTCTCACAAAACACCCAAAAATCATTCGTTTTAGTCCAGAATCCCGTTCATTTTAGAAGGTAGCTTCATTCTTTCGATACGTGATGTTCTAGACTAAAAAGGGTTAAATTAACCCACATCAACATTGACATCGTAACAATCTTTCATAAAGAGCGTTACAACTCGTATGCCATATCCATTTAAACCCGTCAATGTTACGTTTAAAACAACGGCCCATTAAAATGAATTAATCAACATTCACTTTAATTAATCTAAGCAAACTTTCATCATTTTGCGTTAACACAACGAAATACGGATCGACTAAACTGAATCAGCATTCGTTATTTACGTTAAATATGCAAAATCTGAGGGTTTTACAAAATCTGACGGTCAATGGTGGATCGCCAGTGTTCTGGCGCCTCCCTCACTGGGGCGCCAGAGCTTTGGCGACCCTCTGGGCTGCTTTATTTTCATTTTCGTCTGTTTCGCGTCTGTACGTGACGAGTCAATTCGAACATCGATTAAAACCGAACTGTTTTTGGGCCAGTAGCGGCTACTTTTTTAACGTAGGCTTTTCTAAAAGAGATTTCTTAAAACAATTAGATTTCCTTCGAAAAGTACCCTCACCCCAAACTCGTGTTTGGTTTCATAGCCTTAGAAGGAGGGGTATCGACGTACCCTAAGTTCTAATATTCGTGTCTTAACGAGTTTAGAAATATCAATAGGTACCAAATTCTTTTAAATTTGGTGGCGACTCCAAACGCACCTTACGTGATTTTTAAGGTTTTAAACTTGAATAAATCTTATAAAAGACGGCCTATCACTAACAAAGTGAAAGACGAGTTTACAGATGCATAAAATGTGACCACATTGAGGTTGATCGTGACCATTATTAACTAAAATGTGACCACTTTTATGTATCTTAACAATTGTTACATTATACTCAATTATGGTCACGATCAATCAAAATGTGGTCACGTTTTATGCATCAGAAATCCGTCAATCGTGTTAGACGGTCTTTTTTAAAGACTTTTCCTTTAAACTTAATTGAATCTTTTAAATCGTTTCTTTCAAAAGTCGTTAAATTCACCTTTTGAATTAAAACAAGTACACCTCCTAAACAGTTTTCGAACTTAGACCCGATGCGCGGAACGAAAATATCTTTTTACAAAACGTCGAGTGGGACCCGATTTTTCCCGGTATCCACACACAAACAAAAATGAAGCCAAAAATAACATTCTTAGAAAAATTACAAATCTCACAACAAATAAACCTTGTGGACTTGAAAGTCACTTTTATGGTAAAATTCATGGATATTGATTGTTTCCAAAACAACCAATTCCCACATGATAAACCTAAACATGGAATAAAATCACATAGATTAAATCCAATAAACATGTGTTTCAGACATAGTACTAGTGTTCATATCACAAATATCAAGGATCTTAATTTTATTTGATAAACAAAAATAATTTAGTTCTTCCAAAAAGTTCTTTCTTTTAGTGCCTCTTATATTCCAAAATGTAATATCCATCATTGAACAATTACTAAGGTAGTAAGCAAAAAATGTCCAGCAACATCATCTCTATACAATTTGCTACTCCCTCCCATTCTATGAGATTGCAACATATTCCATTTCCGTCTCATTCACTGAATTTGCTACATTTCTAAAAATGGCAAAAAGTAAATCTGATTACTCAACTTCAACATACTAATTAATTGATTAATTTACTTACCCATGTGATTGCATTTATTACTCTGCACCCTCCTACTACTTCGTAACTCCCAATATGCTAGCTATAGTGAGCTAGTACTACCTCTCATTTATTAATTCACTCTTCCCCTACTTTTTAGTCTTTCTACTCCATTTTTATGTTGTCTGCCATTTTCTTCTCTCACCATCATACTCCAAATCAATTCCCTACATTTTTTTTTTTGAAAACCTAACTCTAATGGTGGGATCTGAAGAATTTTCATATAGGTCTTGGAGTTTTGTTCAGGAAATAGAATTCTCATGTGATTCTCCTTCAGATTCAAAAGAAATATCGTCACCCAAAACTCCAAATCTTATTGTGCATGAAATCGTTGAAGACACTCCAGTTAGATTAGGGATTGTTTTTGAAGAAACAAGATCAAAAAGTCGGTTTACTTGGAAGCCAAATTGTAAACGACGACTTGTTTTTCCCGAGGAAGATGATGAATATGATTTTGCCAAGGCTATGTTGAGGATTTATCTCCCCAATTTTTATTTTAGGGTATGCTCATATGATGAATTTGGGGTTTTTTCCTATCAATATAGTTAATGCTACTATTGTCGTCGTGATCTCGATGATGAATAGCTAATCTAAACAGATTTGATTGTGCTTTTCTTTACATTTTTCGTTTACACTTTTACACACATTAAGCTTTTATACCTTCATTGATTTACCCAAAATACATTTTTACACACATTAAGCTTTTATACCTTCAAAATGATTTGATTGATGCATTTTTCTTACATTGATTCACCCAAAATACTTGCTAAAGATTTTTACCCAAAAATTTGCAATTATAAATAAAATTTTGTTTGAATGATGTTTAGTCACACATAACTGACCATTATTCAAGCAATATTTGCCTAAGAGTTGTATGTCCTAAATCCTCTCCTTAATTGTCGTGATGGATTACCGTCATCACATTGAGCATCCTCCTCTTAAAGTGCATTCTGATCTTCAGTTTTTGCATTATCCTCTTCTACTTGACTTGGTATGTTTAGATCAAATAATGTCGCATTTTCTTGTTCAGTTGTTGCATCCTCCTCTTGACTTGGTACGTTCAGATCGACTAATCTTGCATTTTGTTCCTCAATTCTTGCGAGAACTGCATCTTTGTTTGTGTAACATGTGTGGGTAGTTGTCCCAACCTAGCTAGTCATCTTTTCCCAATTTGTGGAAGTTTATATTTGTTGTTTCCTTTGTCAATCAGAATTTCGTTCATACAATACATTAACGACAACCAAACACAATTCAAAGTTTGATGGCTGGTTTCGTCAAACGCTTTCAAAACTGCATTCACTAGTTCACTTACGTTGTTGGGGGCTTCTTCATGTTGCAAGGTTTGAATAACTCTTAAAAAACCCAAATCATTCACATTTAAATTTGGACTATTAGATGGTTGACATTATATTGTTATACGATATCCATCCGAGTTTGCTACTTCTTGAAAATCTGGATCATTGTTGGATATGTGTGGTGTTGCGTTGTCTTGCTGGATGATTATGTTGTTGTTTGCATTTGTTGGCCATCTTTGTTTTATGGTTGAAACAATCTCATTGATAAGGCATTGTTTGATTACTTGTTTGGAGACACTTTCAATAGCCTTAGTCTCTAAGACTCCATTTGTCCTATTTTTGCTTGCTCTTTTAGCCAAAACTATTTCTGTGAAAGGGAGTATGCCTATTTTACCATCAAATAAGCATATACCATTATTTCCATACCTTGGTCGAGCCACCGCTGCCAAAAACATAATCTTAGTCATAAATCTCTTGCTTTTGCACGTCCTATGCGGCTCCTCTTCATCCGGCAAAAGGTAATATTTCTGGGCTGTTCTTGTCATGTAGAACCATTTTTCATCGATGTGAACATAGTTATACATGCACTCAAATGTAGGATTTACGGGCACACTTTCTGGCAAAAGTTTTGACAAGCAAAATTGAACTCTTGCATTCATATTTTCAGCAGTTAAAAATGGTTTTATTGCATTTGAATGGGCCCTAATCCTTTTCTTCTTAACCAACCTTTGTATTGTACTTTCTGAGCACCCAATAGCCTTACCTAGTCGAAACATATTTTGCCTTTCACTAAGAGGAATCGCTCTTACCTGGTTCAAGTCTATGTCGCTGGGTTTCGCACCTTTATATTTACGCTTTAAATCTGGGTTAACTCCAGCAACAATAGCAGCATGTATGACTTTCCAAAGCCTTTGGATTGTGAACCGACTAACTCCGTAACGATTTGCAATTTCACCCTCTATTCCATGTTTTAACTTGCCATCTTTATAATTGAGGTACATGATTTGTGAAATTGATGTTTTCTCTTCTTCAGTCAATCTTGGATTAACTCTACTGGACGGGTGACGACTAATAGTGATTGGCGTGGTTGGTATCTGCACTCTATTCCTCCCCAGAAAAAGTATATCCAATGGCATAACCTCAGAGTTTTGATCTTCTTCATCTTCAAGCTGTGAACTTGATCCATCCATGGGTTTATTAGAGGTTTAATATTATTTTGTAGGCATTTAATGTGGAACTTTTAGATTTGGTTTTGAAAATTTAATGTGAACAATGATAAGCATTGAATGCATATTCTCTTTTATACTAAGAAGAATGAATGTAATTTGAATCTTATTTTGTAATTCTAAATTTGGAGGGAATTCCAAATTTTGGTACTCAAACTTACTCCGCATACTCTATGTTGGAAGGAACTCCAAAATTTTGGCACAAGTTATAATAAATTGAAAAAAATTAGCTACCTATAAAGTGTTCTAGTAGATTATATATAGTAGTAGTGTACTTTCCTGATATGGATTGTACTTTGTTTCAAAAAGGGAGTTACTTAATTAACTTTTCCATTCACTTATAAATCAATAATTAAATTTTGGAAAATTCCACCGTGTGTCCCTGTGTTTTTTAGTTTTCCATGTTATATCTCTACTTTTTTGAAATTCTATCATATATCCCAAACGTTTAAAAAAACTAAACAATGTACCCTCGACACTTTTAATTTGATTCTGATACAACCTTTCTTCGACCGTTTGTCAACTTGACCATGGGTTAATTATTTGATTTACCTATTAATTTATCATATTTATCTATCTAATGAACAATAAATTTTTTTAAACCCTTATTTAAATGATATTGATACACTTGTAAACTTAATGCCATGCTCAGAAAATAACGCCAGTGTAAGTTGAGCAAAGTCGAGCACTGAATTTTCTTGTTATTGAGAATGTAAGAATGAAATAAACAATAGATACATATATAAGAGATGTAGTGCAGAGAATTCATTATCCTATGTACTAAGCTAGCTACCTAGGATAAACTCAAACAATCTACTGGATATTACTCAGACACTATAATTATGATATTGACATTACAACTCATATCTAATATTTAGACTTGACATAACCCACGCTCTATTATCCAGCTAAAGCAACTTGAGATCTTGGACATTTAATAAGATCTCTTCTACACTCCCCCTCAAAATGAGAGTGTAATCCTAATGAAACTCCCATTTTGGACAGAAGACGTTGATGTTGATGAACTGATAGGGACTTGGTGAAAACATCAGCTACTTGATCGTTTGTGCTGACATATGAAGTTGACAATTGACCTTGTTGAATTTTGTCTCGTACAAAATGACAATCAACTTCTATATGCTTAGTTCTTTCATGATAAACCGGGTTAGCCGCAATAGCAATAACTGCTTGATTATCGCACTTAAGACTCGTCGGTCCCAGATGCTTGAGTCCTATGTCTTTGAGAAGAGCAGATAGCCACGTTACTTCACAAGCTGTCATGGCCATGGCTCTGTATTCGGCCTCCGCAGAAGATCTGGAAACCACAGACTGTTTCTTAGCTTTCCATGACAAGGGAGATTGCCCTAACATTACACAATATCCCGTGGTAGACCGTCTGCTAAAGGGGCACGAAGCCCAGTCAGAATCACAATAAGCTATCAAACTAGTTGCCGAGTTACTGGCAAACAACACCCCTTGTCCAGGTGCACTTTTGAGATATCGTAATACTCTCTTGGCAGCTTGCATATGATCAGAGGTGGGCTGTTGTAAAAATTGACTCAACAACTGAACAGAGAATGCGATGTCTGGTCTTGTAATGGTTAAATAAATCAATTTCCCCACTAATTTTCGATAAATATCTGGATTAGGCATAACAGTGCCTTTAGTGATATCAAGCTTTACATTGGAATCCATAGGAAGCTTTAAGGGCTTTGACTTGTCCACGCCAAAAGTCTTGAGCAAATCAAGAGTGTACTTCTTTTGTGAGATAAAAATACCTGTGGAGTTTTTGTCAACTTCCAAACCAAGGAAATAATGGAGGTCCCCCAAGTCTTTCATCCGAAATTGAGAGTTTAACTGATCTTTTAGTCTCTCGATTTCAAGAGGGTGATCACCAGCGATTAGCATATCATCCACATAGATCAACACTAAAGTGGTGTGCCCGTTATGTTGATGAACAAACAATGAGTGGTCTGCTTGTGACTGTTTATAGCCACAGTGAAGTAAAGCTTGTGAAAGCTTGTGAAACCATTGTCGTGGGGCTTGCTTTAAACCGTACAAGGACTTTTGCAATTTGCAAACTTGTCTGTCAAGGAAATCGGATTGCTCCCCCTTTCCTTGTGCCGAGATAATTCCGTTGTTGGTGTATCCAAGAGGAATTCTCATGTACACGTCCTCGTTAAGATCTCCATGCAAGAATGCATTTGATACATCCATTTGACAGAGTTTCCATTCTTTAATAGCCGCCACAGCTAATAAAGCTCGAACCGTAGACATTTTTGCCACCGGTGCAAATGTCTTTTCATAGTCAATCCCGGGCCTTTGACGAAATCCTTGAATAACCAATCTTGCTTTATGTTTATCAATCGTCCCATTAGAATTGTATTTAGTCTTGTATATCCATTTGCAACCAATAGCTTTTCGTCCCTGTGGAAGATCGGTGACCTTCCAAGTATCATTCTCAGCTAGAGCCTGTAATTCTTTATTCATTGCTTCAATCCATATTGGATTTTGAACAGCCTCTTGGAATGTCACCGGATCAGAATGATTAGTGAAACTCGCAGCAGATCCTGCAAAAGAGGGACTAGTACGAATAACAGCCACATTTGTGTAATGGTGTGGTGCCATGACGGGATTAGCCACTACAAAATCCTTGGTCCAAGCAGGAACCCTTCTTTCGCGACAAGGTCTGCTAGTTTTCACTACGGGACTAGTACTAGCAGCATTCTCTGTGACTGTCTCAGTGGAAATCATAGGAGGTTCCAGCTGTATATCCAATTCACCTGCGGGATAAGTGCTCATACCTTCATGTACCGAATCCAGCTGAAGTGTATGTGTATTTTCTTCTGACGGTGACAGCCGAAGATCTTCCTTTTCTAGGGAATACTTCAAGAAATTATGAAAACCTTTAACCTTACACGGAAAAATGGTTTCATGAAATACCACATCTCTAGAGACAAACACTTGTTTTCCACTGATGTCGTATAATTTGTATCCTTTTTGAGTTAAAGGATAACCAATAAAAATGCAAGGAACTCCTCTCGGTTGAAATTTATCACGATCCCGACTAGGATTGTACGCCATGGCTAGACATCCAAACACTTTCATTTTCTCATAATCTGGTTTCTTCTTGAACAGTTTCTCATAAGGAGTTTTATGACCGATAACCACAGATGGGAGCCGATTTATAATGTAGGTAGCAGTTTGTACACAGTCACCCCAAAAAGAAAGAGGTAACCCAGCTTGAAATCTTATAGCTCTGCTTACTTCTAATAAATGTCTGTGTTTCCGCTCAACTGTGCCATTTTGCTGAGGTCGATCAACACAACTGGTTTGATGACTAATTCCCGCAGACAGTAGAAATTTCTTGTATTCTCCTTCAGTGAGTTCTAAAGCATTATCAGTTCGTAATATCTTAATGTTCTTGTCGAACTGATTTTTCACAAACGCACTAAACTTAGTGACTAAAGCTGGTACTTCATGCTTATTCCTCATCAAATAAATCCACGTGGCTCTTGAAAAATCATCGACTATAGTGAGAAAATATCTCTATCTATTTCTCGTTTCTTTTCTATACGGTCCCCATACATCCATATGCACAAGAAAAAATGGTTCAGGAGCAGATTTTTGTCTAATAGGATGTGTCAATTTTGTTAATTTTGCCATAGGACAAGTAAGACAAATTTTGTTCTTATTTTCTTTCCACTCATGTGCTATATGAGATATCTGTTTCATTTTGATTGTTGAGGCATGACCAAGTCTGAGATGCCATAAATCACCTTTGCTTTCATTGATGATAATATTGCCATTACAAATGTCATCAGTAGCTTTACAATGTTAACAAAAGAAGCTTGCTGATGTAGTGATGTCCTTAGTAAGGTTACGTACTACTTCAACTAAGATATCGTTAACAACCGATGCCCTTGATGGAATGGAAATACTAGCTAGTCTAGTAGAAAGTTGAGCAACAGGCTTATTTAGTAGAGGATAGACTCCCCCGTGCTCCTTGCCTACCCCCTTAATCTTCTGTGTAAGTAAGTCCTGCATTACACATCCATTTGCAAAGAATGTCACATAGCAATGTTCATCAAGGATAAGTTTTTGAACCGATAAGAGATTATGCTTGAAGCTTGGAACAAACAAAACCTTCCTTAAAATGATTCCATTTTTCAGATGATAATTTCCTACATGAGTGACATGGGAAATTTCACCATTGGGTAATTTTATTTTAAGTTTTGCAATGTTTGTGCATCCTTAAGCTTGCTTAGATCCGAAATCATATGATCTGAAGCACCTGAATCGACGATCCATATTTCAGAGTCATATTTACTACAATTGTAATTCATAGTTGTCATACCTGCAAAGTTGGCCTCTAATGCATCTTCGATTTCAGGATATGAGTTGCCCCCTTTGACATTAGTGATAAGAAGCTTGTCAAATTGCTCAGCAGATAGGGTGACACTCTTATCCTCACACGCCTCGACATTGGCGGCAGTCCTACTCTTGTTGTGAAAGTGAGGAGAGTAACCCTTATTACCCTTGTTAACCCATGGTTTTGAACCTTTGTAGCCACCACTACTACTGCTACCTTGAGCCCTATGATTCCATTGAGTCCCATCAGGAAAACCATTAACTCTCCAACATTCCTCCTTTTTATGCCCTTTTTTCCGACACACGGTGCAATGAGGCACCACATACTCATCTCTGCCTTTAGCGAAAAATGCTGCAGAATCACTTTCCATCTTGACGGTTACTCCGTAGGTTCTCCTTTGAGTCTCTTCCTGTTGGAAAACAGATGCTGCCTCCTCTACAGATGGGAGTGGAGTCATCATCAGCATGTTACTTCTCATAACAGAGTAGGAGTTGTCCAGTCCATTGAGGAACTGGAACAACTTTCTCTCTTCCTGATCTTTATGCATTGCTGTTAGGTACGCATTGATTTCAGTAGTCAAAAGAGTGATCGGTGGCCAGTCATTCATAACTTCAATGTTTTGCCATAATATCCTGAGTTCAGTGAAATACTCAGAGACGCTCTTGTTACCTTGACTGAGCTCATCCAACTCTTTGTTCAGTTGGAACTTTCGAGCTCCATTACTGACAGAATATTGTCTGTTCAGTTTTTCCCAGATTTCTTTTGCAGTGTTGATATACATCACTGACCTTCTGATGGGTAATTCCACATTGTGTAGAATCCAAGCAGTTAACATGCTATTGCACGTGTTCCAGGCATCTTCTTTCACCGGATCATTTGTAGGCTTAATTATCAGCCCTGTAAGAATACCCAGCTTCCTTTTGGTGCATAGAGCTATTTCCATTTGGCGTTTCCATTCGTTGTAGTCATTCATACCAGAGAGCTTGGTATCAACAACCATAGAGTGTGCACCATCTAGAGTGTGCACCATCTGAAGGATGAAGGTACAATGGATCTGTGACTTCAATAACTTTCGTGATACTTGGAATAAGATCTGCCATATTTTTCTTTTCTCTTTTTTTTTTTCAAATAAGTGTTTGAGTTTTTGTGGTCTCACTTCACTTTTCTCTAGCTCTATTTATAATGGATCTGTGTAAAATTTCAGTTGCTCTTCATTAAATGAATTCAACTGCAATGTACTTTTGTTACTGGCCTCCTCATTACTGAGTGGCTCTGATACCATGTAAACTTAATGCCATGCTCAGAAAAGAACGCCAGTGTAAGTTGAGCAAAGTCTAGCACTGATTTTTCTTGTTATTGAGAATGTAAGAATGAAATAAACAATAGATACATATATGAGAGATGTAGTGCAGAGAATTCATTATCTTATGTACTAAGCTAGCTACCTAGGATAAACTCAAACAATCTACTGGATATTACTCAGACACTATAATTATGATATTGACATTACAACTCATATCTAATATTTAGACTTTACATAACCCACACTCTACTATCCAGCTAAAGCAACTTGAGATCTTGGACATTTACTAAGATCTCTTCTACAGTTACCTTGTTTTCTTTAATTCCCTTGCTTTTGATGGACTAAACACTAACACTCTAAAAAAAGTTACTATGTCGTATCGGGACGATAATGGTGCTGCTCAGGACTATAGTGATGGTTCTCGTGGCGATAACGGTAGTGCTTGAGACACTAACGACGACAATGTTTCGGTAAGTTGTCAAATTTTACGTTCTTTTTCGCGTGTAAAGGGCAATTCTCGAGTAAATTACTCGAGATTACCCGGATAATCTCGAGTAATTCACTCGAGATTTGCATAATATAGGACCCAATTTTTGACTTAAATTATATAAAAAAAAGTTAAAAGAAAAAGAAATCAATATTTACCTTGCGAAACTTGGAGAATTGGAGAGAATGAATGAGAGAATTGGATTGAATGGAGGTAAGTGAATGAAAGAAAGAATAAAAATTTTGAGTGAATGAAATTAAAAGTGAGAATTTTATAGATTGAAATTGAAAGAGATGACTGCAATTTGGCATGAATGTTTGATGAAAGAGTGGAAGAAGGTACTGCATGTTTGATGAATGAGTGCACTGACAAATTGGTAATTTACCATTTTTTTTGTGACAATGATTTATTAACTTGCAGCGACATATTATAATTTGAAAAAAGATTAATTTTTATTGCCGAATCTTATATTCTTTGTTACAAAACCTGCACCTACACCTACATGATACACCCAACTTGACTAAAATATTAGGGAGTGCTCAGTTTAGATCAATTATTATGTGGTTTAAATTTCAGACGTTAATAAATTTTTGGATGGTTTCATGACATCGTTACTTCTATATTTGTCTATTACGGAGTATAATAATTTAATAAGTTGTGTGTATAGATGAAATTGTTCAATCATACTTTCATATATTAAAGGATATTTAACAAGAATAATTCATCCTATTAATGGTCTTCCATTAATAAATAATCCTATATTTAATCCCTGAATAAACCTACCTATTACCCTGATCTTCTATTATTGCACCTGGATGTTATTTTACTGGAAGAAACCGGTAAAAGATACTAAATGGCCACAAACTATGCCTTACCACCCATAAAAAACCCTACATTCACTTTTCCTTACCTTCATCAGTCATCACCCTTCCACACCCTCTACCAACCAGGCAACCACCATCACTGTCACTCGATCTCAGCCACTATTAATCACCCTCCCGTCACCCTTTATCACCATCGACTAATCCTATTAATAACCCAACCTCAATGTCACCATAAGTCCAACCACCATTAATTATCGGTGCAACTACCGCCCCACATCTAACACTGCTTGACCACCACCGCCACCACTTATAACAACAACCTCAACCCTCACCTTCAAACATCAACCACGACTACTTAAAGCCACCAACCACCCCCTAGCTGGTTCCCAATTGACTCCACCGATAATTAACCCCGATAATTGATTTGCTCTCTTTAGCAAATCAACTCCCATAAAATCAACCGTAATCCTCCACAGATCAACCAAAGCCCAGAAATCAAACAATAACCCCAAATTAAAACCAAGTCCCTCTGATTTTCATACCCTCTTATTAACTAAAACGAAATTCTTAAAAGAGCTTGTCACTTATTTGAACTTATGATTTTGCGAGAATTAATTGAAAAATATAAGAATTAGGATGGATCTGGGTTTTTGGCTTTTTAATGACCAATTAAAATTAGGGATTAATTTGAGTTTTTTTGGGTTTTCAATTCAGGGAAGTAGTGATGAGAATGGTGGGTTTTATTGATTTAGATGAAATGGAGAAAATTAATGGAGGTGAAGGGTTTTTAAAAGTGTAGTTTACCTGCTGTGTAAGTTTCCTGTCAACCAGTACAATGATGGAAGGAGGGTTTAATAGGTGGGTTTATTCTAGGATTAAAGATAGGATGGTTTATTAATGGAAGATTGTCAATAGGATGGATTATTCTTGTTAAATATCCCTATAAATTACTAGTATAATAAAAGGGTAGAATGGGAAAATAATTATAAGTTAAGCTCAAAAATTCAAATTTTGAATAATATTTGACGTTTTTTCTATCAGAGTTGGATTTTGAAGGGATATAGGTAAAAACAAAATGTTTATAATAGATGGAAGAATTTTTAAAAAATTATAAAAGGTAAAAATTTTTAAACTCGTGATTAGACAATAAATCCTATAAAAATGTGGGATATTTCTACTTGTGTTGTGAAGTTATTAGTATTGTATCACTTGTATCATTGTACTCCCCATGTCCCAATGAATTGTTAACATTTTCCTTATTCCTCAATTCCAATCACTTTACAACTCTTTTGACCCCACCAGATACTCTCTGTCTTACTTTCAACAATAACTTTATAAATCTTTTGACCCCACCATATACTCTCTCTCTTACTTTTAAGAATAAAATATACGGAGTATAATAATATAAAAGGCAAATTGGACTTTTGTCCATTTACCTTATTTTTTGTACAAAAAGTAAAATGTTCACAATTGAGTGAGACGAAGAAAGTACAAGTTAAATAGGTTGGGGTTGTTTGAGAAATAAGTAGGAATATTTTATTTTTTTTCTATAATGGACTTGTTGTCTCAAAATATAAATATATTTCTGGTTTCCTTTTCTTTTTTATATTTGTTTAATCCAACTTAATACGATTATTTTTTTTTATGAAAAAACCAAATACGACTTTTTTGGCTATGAATAATACGACACTAGTGAAATAGGAGTAACTTATAGTTAATTTTTCGTGAATCATGAATTAAAAACACTCGTAGTGTTGATTAAATACTGTTTGTTCTTTTATCTAACTTAATACTATTTTTTTTTTTTGAAAACTTAAATAATACGATTTTTAGTTATGAATAAAACGACAATAATGAAATACGAAGAAATTTATACTGTGTACTTTATTTTCGTGAAGCGTGAGCTCAAACGTACGTGTTTATGCTCGTAGATGGATCGACCAACTTGATTCCGATCCAAAAGTACAAATAAAAGGATCCAAACCAAAGGCGTTCATAAAAATTGTCGTAGAATCGTGTACTAGTATACTCTCTTTAACGGGAATTAATGGACACGTAAAATAACGTAATAAAAGCAATATAATCCAAGCATGATTGCTCGATCATAAATATTAATAACATAGGTAATTACTAATTAATTACGCCTAAACACGAAGGACGACAGAAAGAGTAGGTGATTATCATTCCAAAACAAAGATTATTTAGATAAAACTAGGTAGAGACGACATAGTAGATTAGTAGTAGTAGTAGTATTAGTAGGGTCGAATCCATAGGGGTGAATCGCATCATCAATCATCAGACGATATTCTTGGCTTGGAACACCTTCTTAGGCCTGAGTTCATTGCTGTGTCCACACTTCTTCTTCCTGCATTGCGTCGCCTTCAGCGGTAGCCTCGCGTAACACCTGCATTATTATAATAAATTAATACTTGTATTATACGGAGTACAAAAAAAAGTCCATCGTCGTCAGTACTACTTATTTATATATGTCTATATATATTCTGCAATTACTCCGTACTACATACGTACTTGCGGCAAATCATCTTGTTCTGGTTGTACTTCTGAGCCAAGGCGAGGAGAGTCGGCGGGTAGTTCAGCTTGCCGTACCCGCCTCCTCTCAGCCTCCCCACTACCTCCACCGTCCCTTCTGTACAAACAAATAAACAAATAAATGAACCACTGCACTGCACTGCACGTATATATATAATTAAGGAGCGAGCAATGTGATACTATATATATATATATATAGATAGATAGATATACGACAGGTACGTACGTACGTACCATGAGGAATGTGGTAGTGAGAAAGAGTACGACCGTCTTCAAGTTGCTTTCCTCCATACATCAGTCGCTGTTCCTCCATTGGAATCCCTTCCTTCTCTTCAACTCTTCTCTTCAGTTTGTCGACGGTGTCGTCGCTCTCGACTTCCCAACTCATCGTCTTCCCACTCACACCTCTCACAAATAACATCTTCATTTTTTTTTTCTTTTGTTGTTGTTGTTTAGGGTTTTATGCTCAATATGAATGAGAATGTATGTGTGATGTACGTATATATACCACATGGTGCTACCGGTACTCGGTAATTGGAAATGTAAAAACGCAAAACCTATGCGCAAGGCATTGACACGTGGAGGGTTCCTATTTGTCTAACCGTCAATTGCCAGTTACCAAATAGTAGTACTAAGAGCTCTTTCCTTATTTCCGTCAAATATAATGGTAGTACACTCACGGAGTTTGTTTGTTACGTCACGAGTCACGACAAATATCACTCTATTGGAGGCTTCGGGTTGCCATAGCTTAAGTCGGCCCAACTCAGTATACTTAATTGGGGCCCTTTTTTAAGGTGAACTGGGTTAAAGAATTAGAGCTGAATCTCGGGTCGGATTGGATTTGGTTTTTATTGGCTTGTAAATTTTTTCGGGTCTGGTCATTGTCATGTCATAACTATCTTATGTCGTATTTGGATTGAATTTGATCATCACCATGTCGGTTCAATTAGATAGATTTGTGGAGTCAAGTCGAATGGGGTCGGGGCATTACCTTAGATTGGTTACGTTATGTTGGATTTGGGTCAAGTTTACGTTTGTTCAGGTCTTTGTGTGGAGTCACGTTGATAATTTGTATAGTCAAGTTGATTTTAGGTCAAATTTTGCATAGTACTTCCTTTTATAGAACTTTTAATATATAACATAATATATAGTCATGTGAAATCTTGTCAAAGTCGGTCCAAAGGAAAGTCTATTCAGTTCTCATAACGAGGCCTCATAAAACAAGGGGTTCGGGTTGATCTATATAAGACAGGAGCAAAAAGAATATAAATAATGGAGCACAGCTATTGAATGAGTTATTTGCAGTAGTTCAGTTGGTAAGTTCATCAAATTTTTAATAATATGTAACTAAAGATATGAATAATAGAAAATGGACATTGATATTCGTGTTTAACACAAACACAAAAAATTCTAGGATTGAGCAAAGTTGGGTCCGGACCGAAAAAATGAACCGGACCGACCATTTGGTCCGGACCAAAACCGACCGAATATATTTAGGTCCGATCCTCGGTCCGCACTTTTTGAAGTTTCGGTCTTCAGTTCGGTCCGATCCAAGACCGGATAATTTAGGTCCGGACCAAATGGACCGAAATCTTCATTTTACGAAGCAAATATTTGAAATTTTATGATAGAATTGCGTTTGTTTACCTTTTAAAAATCTTATACTGAATATTATCGATGACTTAAAAAGTTTGCGATTTTTTTATTATTTATAAAATCGAAGTTAATGCAATTTAATTTAATTATCGCATAAAGTTTAAATAAATATATTCATTTTCGGTCCATTTAGGTCTAAGACCGGACCAAACCAAATTTTCGGGTTCGGTCCGGTCCATGACCGAATTTTTTAGATCCGGTTTTCGGCCCCCAAATTTTTTAATTTGGTTTTCAGTCCGGTCCGATTTGGTCCGATCTTGGACCGATGCTCTGCCCTAAAAATATCAATAGAATGGAGGACGCTTAGCTCAATAGCTGAGTTAAGTATACTCCAAGGACCTAAACTATTCAAATAAGTAGCTATAATGATCCAAACTATTATACATGAGCTTTAAGGACCTCAATAGCTCACTTAGTCACTTCCATCATATTTGCAACATAATTAATTAATTAATTAAATATATTACATAACTAAAGATAAAATAATAATGTACAATAATTTGACATCTAAGTTCAAAATTTAATTCATTATAAAGAATGATTTCCTACATATTAAAAGTTCTCATCAACTTTGAATTTGAAGAAGAAATGAAATAATATAATTAAACATATATAGTGTACATACTTTTTTTTAATCATGAGAATTCAACATAATAATTATAAAACATGTCTTCTTTCTTTACAGATATTAGGTGGAAGATCGAAGAAAATGGTCAAATTTTGGTGAAATATAGGTGCAACTCTCAAATAGTTAGATAGAGTGAATCTATTAATTTTGGTCCAATTAAAGTCGAAAAGTTGATTTTAAAATTGTGTCTAACGTGTTTTATTCACTATTTTTAGTAAAAAATATTTTTTAATAATTGTATATGTTATTAGGTTTTAATCCGTAACTTTTTAATCACATATAAACTACTTATATTAGAAGTAACTAATATACATTTGACTATTAATTATTTGAGGTCCTCAAAGCTTATCATTAATAGTTTGGGTCCTTGAAGCTATATGTTTGCATAGTTTAGGTCCTTCTTGTGTACATAACTCAGCAGGAGTATAATCGATCCTATTGAACTCAATAATTGCTGTGTTTTGGTGCTTTGTACGTGATAGTCCCTCGACCCTACGTACATTAAATTTAGCACCTTAAGATAACGTTCTCATGAAAAGCATTCGTCAAACTATCTTATATTACTCGAGCAATTGTCAGTAACACAGTATTCACCGATGCATGTGTCACACCACTCGCAGGCATTTACTTATCTACTCCCTCTATTCAACTCCAATTGGTACATTTGCTTATCTAGCTAAAGAATTTTTACAATGTCTCGCAAAATATAAATAAAAATATAGTCATGTGGAATTTTATTTGATTCGTCTTTATGAGTACAATAATAATATCAAATTTTTATAATTTTTTACCATGTACAACTATAGATATTGTC